>CM024653.1:40264264-40431764 GCA_014182695.1 Eucalyptus albens | reverse complement strand
GCAAGTTCAACTCCCTAAACCCCTATTAGAAAGAAAAGACGCCCAAGGGTGGCCTAGCCACATCACACAGAGAACTTACCTCGCCTCAATTCCTTCCTGTAGGTTAGCACAATTCAAATCGCTCAATCACAGGTAGTAAATAGGAACTTAAACAACCGAAATGCATTCACTTTCATATAACCAACAATCACGGGGGTCCTGATTATAAGACTAAATCATTATGACACGTCCCATTTCATGCCGCACAATTCCATCCCATAATCCGACCTATCAACAACACTCAACATGCATTCCAATTGTCATTCACTGCCAAACAAGAGCATAGCCTACTCGTAGGTCGGCTATCTACTAACATTACGGCATTTCTAGAAGAATAAAGGTCCAGTCGGTCCCGCCACTACTGCGACCAAGCCACGTCATTCTATCAACGGCATTTCTAGAATAATAAAGGTCCAGTCGGCCCTGCCACTACTGCGACCAAGCCGCGTCATTCTATCGACAGCATTTCTAGAATAATAAAGGTCCGGACCGCCCCGCCACTACTGCGATCAAGCCACGTCATTCTATCGACAGCATTTCTAGAATAATAAAGGTCCAGTCGGCCCCGCACTACTGCGACCAAGCCACGTCATTCTATCGACGGCATTTCTAGAAGAATAAAGGTCCAGTCGGTCCCGCCACTACTGCGACCAAGCCACATCATTCTATCGACGGCATTTCTAGAAGAATAAAGGTCTAGTCGGTCTCGCCACTACTGCGACCAAGCCACGTCACTCTCTTGACGGCATTTCTAGCAGAATAAGGATCCAGTCGGCTTAGCCACTACTGTGACCCAAGCCTTTCAACTAGCACATGACAATTTGA
Organism: Eucalyptus albens; assembly: GCA_014182695.1. Taxonomy (NCBI): domain Eukaryota; kingdom Viridiplantae; phylum Streptophyta; class Magnoliopsida; order Myrtales; family Myrtaceae; genus Eucalyptus; species Eucalyptus albens. The sequence goes on along the minus strand of CM024653.1, from coordinate 40,430,900 downwards.
TACCGATCCTGGATACTTTACATTTCACTCACATAATCCAATTACCATATTAGCCATTAACAATCCAATTTCAATGTCGAACTCGACACTTGGGATTTTATGAATAAAATCCATATTTATCACAATCAACACTCAATTTGCCACAATCAATCATCAAATTCAAATTCTAAATACACAGCAGCGATCGGTACGAAATTCGAGAGTTTAGGGTCCCGACGAAATTTTCGAATTTTAATAAATAATTAAATTTATTCCGAAAATTAATTAAATAATAATATTCATATTTTTGGCAATCCATTTTCAATTTATAATATCCAGTCATCAATTTCAAAATCCGAATACACAAGAACGATCGGCACGAAATTACGAGCAACCGGGGTCAAAAATAATTTTTCCGTTTTTTTTAAATAATAATATTTTAATAATTTCGGAATATAATATAATATTATAAATTTCCAGAATTTCGAAGCAATTAAATAATTCAAAATTAAATTCCTATTATGTCCCATCAAGATTTATTATTAAATAAACTATCTTAGCCTTTAATAAACACACTTTAATTTAAACAAACCTTTTAACCCAAATCACAATTAAATAAACTCAAATATCCACATAAACTTGCTTAACTTAGACTAAGCACACTTAGGGCATAATTAACTGTCTAATCAAGGTTTAGTGAGCTAAACTCACCGGATTAGCGAGCCGAGCGGACCAAAACGACGAGGATGACACGAGGATTGACTTTCCTCAAGGCGGGCCGAGCATCCGAGCTCGGGAAGACGGCTAAAATGGGCCAAATAGGTGTTGTCATACCCATTTTTGCAGCCATTGATTTGGGGCTGGAGGAGGCGGATTCGGCGCCGGAATGGGCGGAGGAACGGCGGAGAAGCGGTGGCTGCAGCTTAGCGGGCGAGGCGGCGGCTCCGGCGGGACTCACAGTGGCCGGAGGTGACTGAATCGCGGCCAGAGCTGGCCGAACAGCCCCGGGACGCACGAACAGAGGCCACGGAGACGGCTAGGCATTGGCCAAGCGCGAGCGAGCGCGGGCGGACGGGCAACGACGGCGAGCTTCGGCGACGGGCGTGCGGCGTCGAGCTCGACTGGTCCCGGTCAGTTGCTGCACGAGATCTCAGATCTGTTGGGGAAATGGGCTGAGGTGAAGCGGCAAGCTGGTCGGTCGCGCAGGAGAGCGGGCGTGGACGACGACAACTCTGGCGACGGCGACAAGCGGCAGCGAATCTCGCTCCGGTGGTGGCTGCGACGGTTGTTGCTGCTTTGGTGACATCCGAAGAAGAAGAAGAAGATGCCCATGGAGGAGTCGCACGGAGAGAGGAAGAAGAGAGGGAGGAGAGAGAAGAAAGGGGGCCAATTTCTTTTCTTTTTCCCTTTCTTTAATCCAACAAATTGGCCCACCATGACATCACTTGATGATGTCATACTCCACTCACTCAAAACTCCCACAACCTTATTCCAATGGGTCCATTTTATTTTTCCGCCGGGGCATTAAACTTTGTACATTAATTTCTTTAATTCCATTTGATATAGCTAGTATAAGTACCTAGAGGGGGGTGAATAGGTATATAAAAGATTTTTCTCGATAATTGCACAATACTAGACAGGTTGATAGATTTGAGACAAACAATAATCAAAGTAAGGCGAGAGAAGGGAAGAGAGAATTGAACACGCGGTTTATAGTGGTTCGGCTTAATTCAAGCCTACATCCACTCTTCTGCACTGACAGCCTATTGGCTGGATTCCACTATGAACAAAGAGATGTTACAGTGTTGTTCTTCCTTGATTTCTTGGTGTAGATGATCTACCACACTCGCTCAAGGTATCACTAAGTATAGACACTCTTTGTGTATACAATTTCGCTCAAAATGTATCGACTAATAATCAAGGTGCTTCAGACTTTGGAATTTCTCTATCGATCATGCACTAAAGCAACTAGAATGTCTTCCTTTTATACTCCTTTATGCTATCATACCCATTGACACTTACCAAAGGAATTCCTTCAATCTACCCGTTGGACGGAATCAATTAAGAAGATCATTCGAGCTATTAAAGGAACCCGATGATAGCCCATCAATCATGTTCGCCCATACAATCAGGATCTTGGTTTCCAAGAATAGAACATTCCAAGAATATTTCGTCGACCATCGGATCTTCAAACAATCTAGATTACGAATAAAAGAATCCGTTATATTTATCCAGCCAAGAGATCTTCTCCAGAGGATTGGACTAAATCCTAAACCAAATACTTCGGCTCTAGATTGCCTTCGTCACTGGATTAGAAAAGCTGTCAATGAGAATAATCTTGAGTCTAGAGTCTTGAGTCTTGAGTCTGGTGATCAAAAAGTCTTCAGACTCTAAACAGAAGGTCCGCAAATATCCAGACTAGACTGATAGAAACGTTTTGTCAGCTTCAAAATATTCTGGAAAGATTTCTCCAACACCATTCAATTCTCTTCCAATTGAGTCCAATTGAAGTCCATAAATTAATCCAATGTTCCTAATGAGATTTGTGACACACCATGACTTCTAATTTTAGAATTCGATCTCAATCTCACGGTTAATTTCACTTTGGCACGATACTAGCACGGCCCAACCTACCGAGTAGCCTTTAGAAATTTTCATGCATCTGACCTGTGGTTGATCATCTCAAGCCACAATGTACATCTTTGAAACATTGACAACTTTCGATTGTCGGGGTAATCTCAAGGTTTCAAATACAACACAGGGTACCCAATCGATAGAAAAGTTGGCTCAGTGTCGATCGACAAGGATTATGCGATCTGGTGGAATCACCCACACTCGATCACATGCCTCGTCGAGTCGACCTATCCCCGGTCTCTAATCGATTTTTATTTGTGCCGTAATGACCATTGCAGATTAGCTCGGTCGAAAGATCGCTTCCTGGCCAAATTCTCGAGTCCAATGCATTATAATTTCTTAATGACTTCACCCGATAGACTAGCTTTCACATGAGTGGCTGACTCAAGGAAAAGAACTATATGCATGCCAACGAAATGCCCGTCTCAATTTATTGAAAATAGAATTGGAAAATCGGGATGTCACAACTCTTCCCCTCTTATAAAAATTTCGTCATCGAAATTGAAACCTTTACCAATTCTTAAACCAAAAGGTGGGGGTACTGTCGTCTCATATAATCTTCTATTTCTCAGGTTGCTCCTTCTGCACCAATGCTGCCAGATCACTGCTATCTTGTCCAAACCACTTCGGATTCAAAATACTAAACGCTTGCCCACTTAAAATTCCAAAAACGTTCAACACAAAATCTGCGAAGCTAAATTGGCGATTCTGAGCAGTCTCTAAACCGTCTTTGATAATTGCAACTGAATCACTGATTTCTGAACCAACTCTGGACCTGCGATTTTCTAATCTCTGATCTCATCTCAACCAACTGAAGTCTTGTACATTCTGCTCTGCACTTATTAGAAAGAAACTATCTAACTGATCTGCTGAAACTGGAAACCTCTGGTCAAGATCTGATATAACTCGGCAACTGCAATCACCGACTACGATCGACCTTGACCCGTGATCTTTCTTTCCCGACTTCATCTCGGCAATTGAAATTCTGCACTCTCGCTATACACTGCTTAAGAAAGAACTATCTGAAAGCTTTGCAAACTTGGAACATCTGATCTAGATTTGAATAAAATTCATCTTCGGCACTCCATGCATATGATTTATATGATATACACACACTTCGGTATACCTTTCTAATCGAGATCTTTTCGTGCTGCATTAAGGCGAGCTGACTCTGATCATCTATCGACCACCACCCCACAAGGAATCAATACTCTTCCCAACTCCTTAATAAGCCTGTCATAACATTCCATCAGGCTATACTTCCATTCCCACACAGAACTCTCTCCAGTACTTGAAAAAGTTTTCCTGGCTTACATCGCCAAATTCTCACTTACTGATATCTCCAACACTCACAACTTGATTGGCGATATTTATCTTCAGGCCGATCTACCAATCCCAATGATGTAGATTCTGACTCATCTTTGCACTATCTAGATGACTCTGAAATTGCTATGATGAACTTCTCATAAGATCTCTTCTTTAATCTCTGCATCGACAATTACACACAATCGTCCTCAGAACCTTAGCATCTTATCTTCAGAAATCTAAAAATCAATCTCTCTCTCATCTGCATTCTCTTATAGAATCTTCTGAATTTCTGAATCTGTCCACTGAAGCGATTTGATTCTGATCTGTACTCTTAGCTCAATTCTGAGGGTAGTTATAAGATTCGAAAGATGGCCTACCTTAGATTTAAAAACCGAATCTCGAACTTTCTTAAATAAGATCCAATCCTTGAGTACCAACTGTGCAACTAAGGACTCTCGACTCAGTGCATCTGCGACTTTGCTCACCTTTCTAGAGTGATATAACATATCATAGTCATAATCCTTAATGAGTTCCATCCAACGACGCTGTCTCATATTAAACTCCCGAGGTCTTAACTGACGGAGCGCATATGCAACAACCCTAGCTTGCTGCATCAACAAGCAACCAAATCCTTTAAACGATGCATCATTGCAGATCTCATAGCTTTCAGTACCAGATGGAATGGTCAGCACAGGTGCGGTAGTCAGCTTCTGCTTAAGCTCTTGAAAACTACGCCCGCACTCTCACCTGTTCACACAAACTTTTCTTACTTCCTCAGTAGTCGAATCAACTACAACGCTGACGCTGAAATCCATTCCACAAAACTTCTGTAATATCCTACTAATCCCCAGAAACTTCTAATCTCTATCACTGTAGTCAATCTCGGCCAATTGTTCACTGCTTTAATCTTGGGCGAGCTCTACGGAGATTTCTTCACCTGAAATCACGTGACCTAGGAACGTAATACGAGTCATCCAAAACTTGCATTTGCTAAGCGTATTGTAAAATCCAAAAGCACCCAAGGTCTGAAGTACCATCCCCAAATATCTCTCTTGCTCCTCTGCACTCTTCGAACACACCAGGATAACTTTAATGAACACGATCACAACTGATTCAAGTGTCCTTAAACATTCTGCTCATCAGACCCAAACAAACAGCTGGGGTGTCCATTAAACCACACAGCATTACAGTGAACTCATAACTACTGTATCGAGCGCAAGATGCTAACTTCGGTATGTCTTTCTTCCTGATTCTCAACTAATGATACCCTGATCTCTAGTCGATCTTGAGGGATATCGACATACAAACACAACGAACCAACTTTCTTTTTCACGAATAGAACAGGTGCTCCCCAATGTGATGCCGGAACGTATGAATCCCCTATCCAATAATTCCTGCATCTCGCACCTTTAGTTCTTTTAATTCGAGTAGCACCATCCAAGTAAGGAGCCTTAGGGGGCGGCTCGCTCCGGATGCTAATTTAATCACGAACTCTATTTCTCTTTATGACAGCAAACTTAACAATTCTTCAGAAAATACCTTAGAAAACTCATGTACCACAATTATATTCTCCATATTCGGCTCATCAACTGATGCATCCATTACAGCTGCCATGTAGATTCAATAACCAACAGTCAGAACCAGGTCATCTTCAGTGATGAATAACCAGGATCGAAGTTCCTCTTCGACTTTCAGTAATTCAAAACTTCCACACGTTAATTGAACAAACTGAATTATATCACTACCACGATTCAAAACAACAGAAAACTCCTTAAGCCAAACCTTTTTATAAATGACTTCCAAGTCATACTTAAGCAAACCCTTCAAGTGCAACTATAGTCAGAGATTTATCTTTCTATCACTTTATTACCACAACGAAGATCCTACAACCCTCACTGAAAATTCTACTGCATTACTTTGATAAAAACATCTAAAAAACATTCTTCTTCTGATTGACGCATGGTCGATCCCTTCATGTTCCTCTAGCCATCTTAGTGGCGTCTTATCCTTGATAAAGTGCTTATGCTCTCCGAATTACACGAACAGTTCCTAACCTGATGGTCGTGCTGGCCACGTTCAAATCATGTTCCCTTTTTTTCTCGACCTTTGGGCTGACTCAAGCCTTTTTCCACAAATTCGGCATACAATCGGTGAGTCATTTACCTCTCATCAAGGAACATCATGCACCCTTCCTTGCACTGAGATCCGTTCCAAGTACCCCATTGAACATCCTGAGCATGTTTCCTCTGTTCTATCTTATCAACGACAGTGATAGAAACAGCTGTGACTCCATTTGCCTATATGGGCAATCTTTGATTAAATGACCTTACAGGCGACACCTGTAACAAGTCATTTCTCTCTTATAGCATAGAACAACTCCCCGTCTTTTCTTACAGATACAACACACATCGATCGAGTTGAGCACTGACTTTCAAATTCTACTCTTCTGCTTGGGTGAAGCAGGGCACTTTTCTTCTGATATCGGCATTTCCTCCAATTGATTTCCGTTTATGCTTAAACTAAACTTTGACTCAGATACGGCGACTTAATCCTCGATCACAACTCTAGATCGAGCCTCAACAGGCATGGCAACAACAACGGCGGTCACAACACTGGCAGCAGTAGAGACAACGGCAACAGCGGCGGCTCGATCCTGAGCTTACGAACCCAAAAATACTTCCCAAAGACTTTGGCGCCTAAACAATCCCGATGAACCTAGGATCATTCGGTGCTACTATACCCATAGTACCGACTTGCAGCGGTACTCTCACACTCGCGCTGGTCTAAGCCTGCGCTTTACCTCAGGTACCAACTCTTGTCAGCGTCCTACCCTGGGATATAGGTCCTACCAACCTTATCCAAGGAGTCCTCCACTCCTGGTCACTCATCCTACAGGTTCTTTATAGACACCTGCTTTCCGATTCCAACATCAGGTTGGAATTTGAGTAACTCCACAAACAAGCTACCAATCAGCTATCAACCACATGCATCAACATATTAAAAGCCTTTCCTACTAACTATCTTATGACTCATCGCACCTTATCACTCCATACACAGACCATGCTCTGATACCACTTAAACGGGGATGTCACGCCCCAAACCTTGAGCGCGCCAACATCCCACCATGGTCATGCAAATGCGACATTCCCAGATAGTGTCGCCGACCCCATTCATTTATGATTGCGTAAGCGGAACATATTATAAAACTCCTGACAATGAAATACGGGATAGAAAAGCAGGAAACAATTTCACAACCAATCACTTAAACAAACCAACGGAGTTACAGACGAAGGTCTACAGCCAAAAGTCTACAAAAGACGGGCTCTTAAAAATGAACTGTCCTATGACGTACAAGTCGAACACGCTCTCCAATCCTTATGACTTCACATTTGCAACTCCTCAAGGCCAACCAAAGCTATCTGGCCGCTCCGTCCACCAGGGACCTGAAATTTTAATCCCATAACCGGGATGAGACAATGTCTCAGCAAGTTCAACCCTCTAAACCCCTATTAGAAAGAAAAGACGCCCAAGGGTGGCCTAGCCACATCACACAGAGAACTTACCTCGCCTCAATTCCTTCCTGCAGGTTAGCACAATTCAAATCGCTCAATCACAGGTAGTAAATAGGAACTTAAACAACCGAAACGCATTCACTTTCATATAACCAACAACCACGAGGGTCCTGATTATAAGACTAAATCATTATGACACGTCCCATTCCATGCTGCACAATTCCGTCCCATAATCCGACCCATCAACAACACTCAACATGCATTCCAATTGTCATTCACTGCCAAACAAGGGCATAGCCTACTCGCAGGTCGGCTATCTACTAACATTACGGCATTTCTAGAAGAATAAATGTCCAGTCGGTCCCGCCACTAGTGCGACCAAGCCACGTCACTCTCTTGACGGCATTTCTAGCAGAATAAGGATCCAGTCGGCCCCGCCACTACTGCGACCCGAGCCTTTCAACTAGCACACGACAATTTGATACCGATCCTTGGATACTTTACATTTCACTCACATAATCCAATTACGATATTAGCCATTAACAATCCAATTTCAATGCCGAACTCGACACTTGGGATTTTATGAATAAAATCCATATTTATCACAATCAACACTCAATTTGCCACAATTAATCATCAAATTCAAATTCTAAATACACAGCAGCGATCGGCACGAAATTCTGAGAGTTTAGGGTCCCGACAAAATTTTGAATTTTAATAAATAATTAAATTTATTCCGAAAATTAATTAAATAATAATATTCATATTTTTGGCAATCCATTTTCAATTTATAATATCCAGTCATCAATTTCAAAATCCGAATACACAGTAACGATCGGCACGAAATTCTGAGCAACCGGGGTCAAAAATAAATTTTTCTGTTTTTTTTTAATAATAATATTTTAATAATTTCGGAATATAATATAATATTATAAATTTCCAGAATTTCGAAGCAATTAAATAATTCAAAATTAAAATCCTATTATGTCCCATCAAGATTTATTATTAAATAAACTATCTTAGCCTTTAATTAAACACACTTTAATTTAAACAAACCTTTTAACCCAAATCACAATTAAATAAACTCAAATATCCACATAAACTTGCTTAATTTAGACTAAGCACACTTAGGGCATAATTAACCGTCTAATCAAGGTTTAGTGAGCTAAACTCACCGGATTAGCGAGTCGAGCGGACCAAAACGACGAGGACGACGCGAGGATCGACTTTCCTCAAGGCGGGCCGAGCATCCGAGCTCGGGAAGACGGCCAAAATGGGCCAAATAGGTGCTGTCATACCCATTTTTGCAGCCACTGATTTGGGGCTGGAGGAGGCGGATCCAATTTCTTCCCCAATGAAGGTTAACAAACTTATGCAAGGTCTCTAAAAAAATTGGAACCATGTTAAGACCTCAATACAAGAGACTCAGAGGATTATGCCATTCTCTATTGATGAATTGATTAGCACTCTTCAATCCTACGAAGTGGAACAAATCAATGATGAAGATCCCGAAGGTAAGAAGTACATTGTTTTAAAATCTAACACTAATTATGATGATACATACTCAGAAAATGACATAAATGATGAAGAACTTGCTTTTATGATCAAGAAATTCAAAAAGTTGAGTAGAAAAAGAATGAAATTCAGTGGAAGAAGACAATACAAGCAAAATGGGTAGGAAAGAATAATGAAAGAAGATGATGAGCAAGGAAATATATGCTTGATGACACATACAAACTCAGACTCAAATTTGAAATCAGAATCGGACTCAAAATCGAGTCGACTCAAACACCAACTCAGAATCCGACAAGGAAATCGAGGTAAGTCATTCAGAAATTCCTACTAAAGTTCTTAAGTATAAAAAACGAGCTTTGCTTAAATCTCAAATCTTCTCTTAAAATGATCTCCAAACTAAAAAAAAAAAAAGAAAATTCATGGCTTAGGCAATAGGATATCTCAAAAGAAAAGTTTGAAATTTTGCAAAAATATTTTCTTCAAACAAAAGAAAGTTGAGATTTACTTGTCAAAGAAAATGATTCTTTAAAGAAAGAATTTTTAAATATTTCCACAAAATTTTCAAAGGGTTCAAAAACTTTAGAGCATATTCTTTCCATACAAGTATTTTACTATAACAAGTCGGGACTTTGCTTTAATAAGGAAAGTGATTCTCTAATAGATTTTCCTAAAGTCAAGGAGAGACTTAGACAAAGACCTCCTAGACTTGTGTACAAAAAGCATTTTCAAAGGAATTTTACAAAAACTGTTAGTCGAAATGCCCTCATGTGTTCAAATTGTGGAGACTAGGGGTGATCTGGTCCAGGGTGGGTAGGGTCTAGACATGCACCCTATACTCGACCATGTTATAACCGATTCTCTTTTTTTGGACCCTGTACCCAACCCTGTTTGCATTGGAACCTGTTTTGCATAAAAAACTGCTGTATCTTTATATTAACCTTAGAGAAACAAGTCTGGATGAGTTGTCTGCTAAAACAAAAAGGCCAAACTAAGCACATCCTTCAATTGCTCAGACCAAACTCATTGGGAACATGTATAAAATTTGGACCCCCCCTTAAAAAAACAATCAAGTATATAATTCGACTATCTCGCATCCCCAAATCCCACAAAAGAGAACCGGTTATAACAGGGCCAATCGGTTCAATTCCTAGTTGTGAATACTTAAACTACTTTGACAGGATGGATTTCTAGTTTCTAGTCTAAAACTATCTACCTTTAAACCAATCATCATAATGAACAACATTTTTGTGCATCCCCAACACGAGCCAGAGAACAGCCACATTAGCAACACAAGCACTGTAATACAAACATCATCAACTTCATCCTTCATCTTCAAGAATTCGAAAACAAGTAACACGTGTGTGGCACCCCCGATTCGCTTGAGGTCACCACAGGTGATCTCTTATTACTCGATATCCTACAACTTCACAGACTGATACCCTTTAAATAGAGATTTTTTTTTTTTGAAAAGGTCCCAGCGTAGCTCATTAGCGGAAGTATAAACAAGTCTCACCATTCTTTACTCCAATAACCATAATGCAATGCACACTAACTATGCTCCAAATGATAAGACGAAGCCGAGTCACTTTTATTTATATTTTCACGATAGATATTTTGGGTTGGTACAACAAAAAGGCCAAGATTTTTAATTATACTTGGCTATCACTCAAAAGAGGACTCGACCCTACATCGAATATGTACAACCCTCCATTAACAAATGTCGGCTATCTCCAAAAAGTGTTAGCTCCCATCAGCTATACTTGCCATCACACCCAATCTGGTCCATTGGGCGGTGGCAGCGGTAGCATCCCTAGCATCACTCCATCACGCTGGACATGGATAGACAAAAACTCCCAAATAAAAATAACCGGGCCATCAGTAAGACCCACATCGTACATCATCAAGACACGGACTCGGACAAACACTAAACCAGGGGCATCGACACAGATGTGCTCCGTACACTCCACATCAACATTAGTAGGTATACCATAGTAAGTACCGCGTGCAACTAGTAGCAAAGACATATTTCTAATCTGAAATGTTAATCCCCAAAAGGGGTGAGTACAACCATTCAGCAGTAAAGATCCACCAAACTACTCAATGCGTCAAATAGAACAATCATGGTATCGAGAAACAAACACATATCATTCATGCATTCAAGCATACCTTACTTTACAGCCATACATATATCACCATACGACATGCATAATTCACCATGCACTTGTACTTATATCATCAAGCAGCCATGCATATATCATTATGCAATGTGCATATCCCACCATGCACTCATCATTAAACAGCCATGCATATATCATCATGCCATATACACACACCTATGCGCATGATTCAATTATCAATCTTTATATTTCAAATAGATCACATCATTTTCTTCCTAGGGACCAATGCTTGCATCTCACAATTTATCGTTTGCGTCCCACTTGGCATCGCGGGGAACCTTCGGCACACACCTCCGGGCATCCGGCACACACACTCCGGGCATCTCGTACCCCAACTAGTATCATGAGGTATCCCCCCCGGCACACACCTTCGAGGCTTCTGGCACACACACTCCGGGCATCCCAACACTCTCGGGGCATCCAGCACACACACTCTCGGCATCCGGCACACACACTCTAGGTATCCTGACACTCTCGGGGCATCGTCGGCTCACACCTCCGACGGTCTTGTTAATATTTCAATTTATATTCACACATGTATCTCAATTTCAACATGGCATTTGATGCAATGATATCAAGGGTCTCAACCAACTTTTCATGCCATATAACATGTCATATGTCATCACATATGCAGCAAAATCAACCACTCAAAGTATTACATCACATGGACAAATTTATTTATTTTTAAAAACGCATCAATTTTTCGGATAAATCAGAATGCATTCCTCTAGTTAAAACTCTAGAAAAATTAGTAAATGGTATTAATAAATTCTGAAAACTTGACACATTATAGACGAGACCTAAAGGCAGATATTAAAACAGTACGGTCCATGCATCACAGTTTTCAAAATTCCAACACTTCAGCTTGCACAGTTTCGGATGTAATTTAAATTAAGTACCAAAATGAACTCCAAAAATTCTGAAATTTTGACATGCTATCAAAAGTCCTAAAGTTAAATATCTCATGAAGAAATAAAAACCCAAATCGTTCTAGATTAATATATATATATATATATATAGACGATTTATTCCTCCTGTTCTTGGTGTCGTCTTTTTCCAGATTATCATCTTTCAAAAGAAACTCGTTTCACCAACCTAAGTATGTTCGTTTCTTATAAATTTTCAGTATGTTATTCCTTAGAATATTAACTACAACTTTTATTAAGGACACAGGATCAATTTTTAACTGTATGATTTTATAAAAATCATGAAATCATACTAGGTCGAGGTAGCGTTTTCCCCAAATCCAGTTTCTTCAAAGAACAATCATTTCACCGACCTATTTTTGTTCATTTCCTCTAAATTTTTGATATGTTTCTCCTCAAGAAGTAAAATACAACTTTCGTTAATAGATCAAAGTGAGATTTTCACAAGAAAGCTACTTTACAGACCACGAAATAACTAAAGGTCAGCACAATAAATTCGAGATCTAATTTCTCCAAAGAAAAATCAATTCACTAACCAATACTTGTTCGTTTTGCCTCAAATTTTAGTGTGTTATTTATCAAGATTTTCTCTACAACTTTCATCAAGAAATCGAAATGATATTCCAACTAAAAAGTCGCATGCAGCTCACAAACTCTTGAAAGGTCGGACTGGTTTTTCCAAAAACAGCATGCTAGGCCAACAAATCTCTCTCCAAAGCTCCGAAATTTCATCTCTTCCATCACAACCAAAATTCGTCATTTTCTACACACACATCACAGCAAGCAAATGGTAGGTTTTAGGACTCTACTTGCCTCAAATTTAAGCACAAAACAGTGACGAACGGTGAGCAAGGCGGCGAACGAACGGCGGCGAGCTAGGCGGACGATTGGCGAACAGACCTCCCTCCTTCCTCTCGCACGCACAGCCTCTCCTTTCTCTCTTCCTTTCTTACTTTCCTTTCTCTCTTTCTCTTCTCTCTCTCTCAGACAACTCCCTCTCTTTCTCTCCCTTTTCCTCGCTTATTCCGCCCCCCTCACTCTCTAATTTCTTCCCCCTCATGATTAACAATCATGATCTTGCATGCCGGCACCACTTGGCAATTGCCATGCAAGATGGGCTTGAATCCGACTAGGCTTGGGGCTAGCTTGGTCGACGGCAGCTCCTCCTCTTCCTTTAGGCTTCGTGGGCCAGGCCCATATGGCCGAATGGTGGGTGATCGTGGGCTGGGTTTTTGGGCCAGCTTGGCCTAAGAATTTCGGCCCATTTCCCCTTTAATTATCTACTAATTTCTTCCACTTAAATAAATCCCTAACTTACAAAAATAATATGGCCATAAAACTTATAGTCATAAATCCATAAATTCCAATTTATAACACACATGGCCAATGATAGAATTTTCTTTCTATCAAATAATTATCCATTAAAAGCTTGGCCATAAATCTTTTTACAAATTATGGATTAAATGGCTACAATTCAACTAAAGGGTACTTCCATCATCTTTCCATAGGTTGTAATGTATCTAGAGGTTGCCATCAATTTTAGGATGCCACAACATGATCTTCACCAGCTCTTGTAAACATGGCCTATGTCATTGGTATAAACATGAGGACCTGATGTCTGAAATTGAATTGACTCTTTCTTTCTCCAAATGCCTGACCAATATCTGCACATGATTTATTATAAAAGCATGTAGCCCTCTGCTGTGTGCCCCTCGAACCCCGCTCAAAAGAAAGTGGATTTGAAAAAAGGAGAACGAGAAGTAAATGAAAGGTACCTCACCTACGATAAAATGAAAGGAAAAGCACCTCATAGAGCTTCTTCCTTCTTCCTTTAGATTCAATAGGAAAGCGCCTTAGCATGAAAAACAACTTGGAATTATTTGACAACTACACTGATCACAAGGAGAAAATCAAACCACAAAAAGTAAGCAGAACATAAAAAGTTCCAAATGCTCTGAGTAGTAAACCAGCACATTAACTTCTAATAATTACCTTCCTCCATAAAGCAAGAAGCCCAATGCAGCTAATATTGACACAACTGTGAGAAACAATATTCCACCATAAGTACCAAGTAGATATCATGATTAGGACCAAAAGAAAGCTTAAATTACAAAAAGAAAAATTACACTGCATCCCTTACAGCTTGGCTGACTAATTTAACAGAAAGCATATAGAGGCAAGGTGCTGAGCAACTAGTTTTGAGAGCAGAACAAGTGGTAGAGGTACTTGTTACTTCCAAGCTCAAACTTTGTCATAATTTTGACACTGAAGTTCGACCATAACCATGCAGGTCACTCTTAACTAATGTGCTACACCACAACATATTCTTCCCAGAAACATTATGGTATGTAAGCATAGGTTCCCCATTTTCACTGAAAACCATATATTCAAATTCTCTCGCCATTTCTTGTGCCCCCCAAAATCAAAGGAAATTCTCCTCCATGCCACTAGGGGTAAGAGAAGTTACTTGTTGTGAGCATTGCAAACAACAGATTAAATTTGAATGGATAAAATGGAGTAGAATTTGACAAGCATTATTCTGCACACTGGCAAAATGAACTTTAATATAGAATTCTCTTGCAATCAACATACTCTCTACTATTCATCTAAAGACATGAGTAATGATAGGTGATAAGCTAGCAAAAGAACGAAGAACTTACATTCTTTGTCCTCAATGTGTTGATCACTGACGATTTTCCCACATTTGGATAGCCAACAAATCCCACGGATATTGCCTACTTGTCACTTTTCAGGCGAGCGAATTGTCTCAATACTGAGAGGAGTGAACCAGGAAAGGCAACGATTGTCATTACTTAGCATGAAAACAAAGAGTTTACAGTAATACATTACTAACCACAACTTAAAAAGGAGAGAGTAACAATTTCAAAAGCCCTAAAAAGAAAAGAAAATGCAAAGGCTAATCAATGAAGCTAATAATTTCTAATTACCAAACATCAATCCCATCCCCCCAAACACAAAAAAAAAAAAGAAAAGAGTTTTTGCCATATACCTTGCCAAATGAACGCAGATGAGGAAGCAGTGTGACGGGGAGCTGGATCTGGCGGCGAAGATCGGGAGGGGAGCTCGGAGCAAGGCTTGCGAGCAACCAGGAACTGGGTTGACAGAGGTGGCATCTCAATTTCGGGGGGCGCAGAGCAGGGAGAGGCGGAGTGGCGATGTCGGGATCTCATGGGCTACGGGTGTCGCGAGAGGAAGGTGACGATGGGCGAGCGGAAGTAGGTCAGCGCTCGGATGGAACCAGGATCAGCAGAGGTCGCGAGCTCGGGGAAGTTTGCGGGTGTGAGAGCTTGAGAGTAAAGATAGAAACAAATTAAAGTTTTGGGCTACCTTTAAAACCGGTTCTCAAAGCGGTTCCCGAACCGGTTCGGTCGATCCGGTTCCCGGGTGGGTAATCCCTCGGAACCGGTTCCCGAACCGGTTCAAACAAGGTCTGAATTTTGGGAACCAGTTCGCAGATCGGTTTCAATCGGAACCGGTTCTCGACCCTGTTTTCCGGGTGGGCCGATTCGGGAACCGGGTTGACCTGGTCCGGTTGCACACTCCTAGTGGAGACTCAGAACACTTTGAGAAAGAATGTCTTAAAATTTGGATACATATTAAGAAAGATTGGGTAAAAACAACATATTCTACTAACTCTCAATGACCGAAGAAAATATGGGTACCAAAGAAAAGATGAGCTGTTTTTATAGGAAACAAAGGAAAAGAAGAAAGGGAATTTGGTAAGGAATGTATTTTTCTCAATTTGAATTGGGCACATAATTCTCATTATACTTGATATTTGATATATTCTCTTCGTGCCTTGATTGATTTAGATTTTATAATGATCAAATTCTTTGGTTTGTTTTATTGAAGGAAGAATTGTGTGATTTGATTCGTGAGTTGAGATTTGATTTAATACGTGTGATTATTGTTGATATCTTGCTTAGAGATAATTGAGTTTATTCGGTTTGATATTATGCTCTTAGATTTTGTCATATTTTGCAAAGTAGAAATTTGTATTACATGATATTAATTATGCAAGATATTCTTTCTTAGATATTCAAGGATTTTATTCTCTCTGATTTTATTGTGCTTTGACTAAGTGAGAATTTTTTCAAGATATTATTGTGCATAATGTTATTTCCTTAAATAATATGTTATGATGAGTTAAAAAAGTATATTTGATTATCTATGAAGATTTTATATTTTGCTCTAACAAAATGGATGGATCCAAATTCATGGATACCAAAAAGGAAATGAGTTCATTGCAGGAAATTCTATGGGAGAAGAATGATTGTGAATCTATGCAAATCATGGTGCAATCAGAAAAGTATCTCATGTGAAGATTGCAAGTTTGATCCGCAAAATTAGAGGAAGGAGGCTAAAAAATTCTCTTCTTTGTGTAAAGTTTTTGTAAATTATTGAGGAAATCCCTTATGTGTCATATGAAAGGGGAGAATGTGAATCAAAAAGGAAAGAAAAAGAATCATGATCACATCAAAAGGAAAGAAAAAGAATCATGATCACCTCAAAAAGGAAACAATTGAGGGGGAGCGTTGATCGATTATGGAAAATTCTTTTTGAATCGATCATGATCTTGATTATTGTGCAATGAAGGAAAAGGTAAATGTGTTAGAACTTACCAAGTTCTACGAAATTCGATTAGTGCATCTTTTATTACCTTTTGTCTTTAATAAATTTCTTATTGATATTATCATGACAAAATGGGTAAGTGAATTTTATAATGCATCTATGATTTTTATTAGATCTTTGCTGATATATATGATCAAAGTGAGCTATATTACATATCTTTAACATTCGATTTACTTTATAGAAGCTGATTTTTTGGAAATTGTATTTCATGCAAGATATATTTGTTATTATTTTATATTCTCTACGTGATACTATTTCATTGTTGTCGCCCTTTTGATTATGACGAAAAGGGGGAGAGAATATAAATATGCATATGTGTTGATTGGTTGATATTATAATATTGAGCTGCGATTATTTTTTCATATATTGTTATGCTCAATCTATTTGCTTTCTTTTGATTCAAATCACATTTTTTGAAAATCTAAAATTTGATCATTGATTTATCAATATTTTAGAAAGTGTGATTACACATTTGCATATTTAGAGATTGTTTTGTCAAAATAAAAAATGGGGAGATTGTTAAGGAAATCTCTTATGATGTTTTGAAGATGACAAAATAAATCAAACGCTACTAACGTGTTTAATGATTAAATAATAGACTATGCAGATGATAGAACATGTAAATGATATTGTTGAAGTCTATACTTGAAAGAACCAGAAGACAGACTCTATATTGAAGCTGAACTTATTCAGACTATATCTAGACCTTAAGGTTAAATATGTTTAGAAGCAGAATATGTTCAGACTTACGTTCAGTTTGTAAAGTCTAGTTTAGACGGAGACACTCAGACTCTACTTCAAACGAAAGACATTCAGACTTTACTTATGACAGAACACTCTCATATTTTACATCTAGAACGAGACACAAATCCAGAACGTGACAAGGTCCAGAATGAGACACAAGTTCATAATGTAGCAAATTCAGAACGAAGCATGTTCAGAATGAAACAACTTGATAGAATGTAACACAAGCTCTAAACATATAACGGCTAGTGATCTGATTTGGATTCTACATCAAGATTGATTTGATTGACTCAATCTAATTGATTGACACAAGAACTTTATATACGAAGAAGCTTTACTTATGGAAACCAAGATTCTGTTTGTATGGACGATCAGAATTAACTTGGGATTCTATTTTTGTCACTCAACGGCTACCAAATCTTTTAGATATAGATCTGTCTAATGGGTAGATTGGAAGACGATCCTCTAGATACTATCCAATGGCTAGTTTGGAAGTAGATGAGTATTTAAGGAGACCAATGACCGATTAGCAAATAAGAGACGAAGCTTAGAATTTATAATTCCAAAGTTCGAGTGATCTTCAATCATACACTTGTCTTTCATGAGCTTAAACGTTTGTGATCGTGAGAGAAATACCAAAAGAGTGACTTAGTGTGATAGTGTAATCTACCACTAAGTGTTTGCACTCAAAGTTGTAATCTTTTGTTGATTGCATAGTGAAATCCAGCCAAAAGACTGTTAGCGTGAGAGAGTGGATGTAGGCTTGATCTAAGTTGAACCGCTATAAATTTCGTGTGCAACATTCTTTTTCCTTAACTCTTCTTATTTAAGTTTGTTGCATACTTACAGGTTATTTTAGAAGTCTGTTTCATCGCATAACAGATTTTGAACATCTACCAGAAGTCTAGTGGCTTATCAGATTTTGATCTTTATTTAGACTTTGCTTGCAACTTATTTTATTCTGCATTTATTTGTTAAGATTTCTTTTAAACACCTATTCACACCCTTTAGGTGCTTGTACTAACACTTTCACAATCGAGTTTTAAAATTTTCAAAAAGTACAATTAAGTTTTAAAACTCGTTACGAAAGGACAATCAAGTTCTAAAACTTTTAGTGCGATCAATGAGAAGACTTGATTGAACAAATTTGATAAGTTTTAGAGCTTGATTGCATTTTTTGAAAATTTTATGATTTAATCGTACTTTCATGACAATTTTTAAGACTTAATTAAACTTTTGAAAGTTTTCAATTGTACTTTTGCGAAAAATTTAAGGACTTCCAATGTACTTATCCCTTAAGTATTTCGTATGTGATGAAAGTGAATGAATTGTAATAGGTCAATTAGTTCTTACATTATTCACAAATGGTGTGTGTAAGATCTATGTGAGACACTATTTTGCTTGAGTATCATATTGTGACGCTCAAACTTATCTCATTTAAGATATAATTGGGTTTCTATCTATCTTGTGTTAAACCTCATAGTTTTGTCTTTTGGTGTATTTATAAGCACTTTTATAAGAGGTCAGTCATCTCGACATTACTTTACTTTAATAGGCTTAACACTGGAGTTCCATTGCTAAAATATGTCATGACATCATAAGATATCACTTGCGAATTAATTCTAATTATACAACTTGTATTTTAGTACAAATATGTCTAAGATTGTCTAGTACAACTTTATTATACAACCATCATAACGTCGAACGAGTAATATTTGAGCTAAACAAGAAATTAGTGACAAAGCTCATCACGGCACTATTAGCATAAGTGAGCCATATTCCAACAAGTGGTATTAAAATTTTTATTTGAGTGTTCTATTTATGCCGCATCTTGGTATGAGCGAACAATTAGTCGTCTATTATAATTTTCTTGTGACCCTTTAACGATCCAAAATTCAATCTTCTATCCACTACTTTTGTTTCAATTTGAATTTCCCTGTAATGTTTTCTGCTACGATCACTAAATACATATTTTTACTTTGGCAGTTCCATAAATACGTTTCAGTGATTTTATTACGATTATATATGCATTGGTGGAGTAAGTAGGATTAGAGCTTTCAATTCACATCGTGTTATTACGATTATATATGCATTGGCGGGAGGGGTATAATATGAATATGTGTGACCTAATTATGATACTTGATAAACATATCAAATTGCCTGAAAGTCTAACGAAGTGGGTCACACATCACACGATAATGCAATAATAAAAGAGGAGTAGAGATTAAAATTTGGTTTGATTTGGTCTAAAACTCGAACCAACCGAACTATACTTATTTGGTTTGCATCAAATTTTGAAACCTTCTCTCCAAAATCGACAGACATAATGTCGTGTTGATATATGAGGATTTGTATAAAACCATTCCGACGTAAATACCTTAAAATTTAGTACTCAGCTTCAATTACAATTTTATTTTCTAGAAATTAATATTTTCTTTTCATCATCGTTGCGGACTAATGCGAATGTTTCTGCCCCTCACCTCAATAGCGCAAGACATGTTCGTCATGGAGTAAAAATTACCAACTCATGGAAGTTACTTTATATTGTATGTTCGGACATTTTTTAACAAGAGTTATGAAAAATTGAAAGTAGTTACGATCAGTCACTTTCTGAAAGTTCGAGGTTTCTCGAGGGATCATTCTCTAGGAGCATTAGTTTATTTATTTATTTTATTTTATTGCCCATCAACTGGGAGCATTTGTTAAACAACCCAATATATTCGCATATCTCGGTTTAGTTCAATTAATACCTTAATCCTCAAATAATATAATATAAAGACACTTGCTGACACTATCTTATTTATAAACTCTAAATTTATTAATTAGCATCTTAAGAGCACCTGTTAAGAAATTTATTAGGAAAATTTGACAATTTTTAATACACTGGCTATTTTTACACTATGTAATCGAAACTTTGGGATTAATCAATTCTCAATAAATATGTAGCTCGTAAGAAAAAATATCTCTCCGTTTGCCTATTTTTTTGTTTTAGATGAAAATCAAATTATAAATCTAGCATTGACTTGTCGATAACTCCTCTTGCTGAGAGAATTGATATACCCGGGCCAGTCCTCTTTCGGGCCAGGCTTAAGAGTCTGGCCCGAGTCCCTATTTTCGAACTAAAATAATTAAACATTTAAAACAATTTTTAAAATCCAAAAATAGAAGATTTAGAAAATTTGGCAGGAAAATGCTACTCTTTTTTTTTTTTTTTTTTTTTTTTGAAAATTCATATTCAAAACCCCATATCTATATGCAAAGCTATAGACACTGGGAAAACACATGCATCTAAGGTCGGATTACATTGGGAGAGATGACAGACATTGACGCAGAGGAAAGATAAAAGGGGATTTGGGCTTTAGAGATCTCCTTATGTTCAATAAAGCTATGGTGAGAAAACAAGCATAGAGAATCACTCAAGCCCCAAATGCCTTATGGAGTAGAGTATTGAAAGGAATTTATTTTCCAAACTATGGTTTTGGGGAAAGTTACCAAAAAAATCATAAACCTATTACAATTTTGCCAATTCAGTCATATACTCATTTTGTTGGTCAATTAAGTCATAAATTTTTTACAATTATTCCAAATCAATCAATCGGCCAAAATTGGCAACCGACGCGTTGACATGACAGCGGCTGGTGCCAGAGACATTTTTTTTAATAATATTTTATTTTTTGAATTATTTTATTAATTTTTATCCTTTTTTTCCCTCTTCCTCCTCCTTCCTTCTCTCTCCTCCTCCCTCCTTCTTCCTTTGGCTTCGGTGACTGGCCAAAGGGGAGGACTAGCCCATCGCGGATCGAGGTGGTTGGGCAAGCTTGCCTAGACATCATTGGGTGAGGGTGAGCTTGCCCGGCCCACGGCGGGCGAGCCCTCGTCGGACCTAGCAAGGGCTCGCCTCAAGCTTGTGCTTAGCGGCTGCAGGTGAGCCTTTGTCGATCTAGCGAGGGCTCGCCTCACCGGTTGGCGAGCTTGTGCCTAGCGACGCAGGCGAGCCCCCGCCGGAGGTGAGGGTGAGAGTTCACCGACTAGTGATGTGAGCTCGCCCAGTCACCGAAGCCAAAGGAAGAAGCAGGGAGGAGGGAGGAAGGAGGAGGGAAAGAGGAAAAAGGAAAAAAAAAAAAAAGATAAAAAATTAATAAAATATTTCAAAAAATAAAGTATTATGAAAAAAAAAAGGTTGTTGGCGACGACCGGTGGCCACATTAGCGCCGGGTGGCCAATTTTGACCGGATAAACTAATCTAACACAATTGTAAAAGGTTTATGACTCAATTGGCCAAAAATAAATAAATTTATGATTGAATTGGTACAATTGTAATATGTTTAAGACTTTTTTGGTAATTTTCTCATGGTTTCTAGCAATTTCTCTATCCACTACCTTGATAGGAGATAAGCCAATATGGATTGCAGACCAATCTGGACGCTATTAAGTAAAAGCAGATACAATCAACTTGGCAAGATTAAAACTAGACAAGACACAAAGCAAGCCCCATCCTGACACCAAACTCCCAAAACTCTATGTAGTAAAATATGGAAACTGAAAACACTCCCGAAAATCAGCTCAATCACATGGAGTATCTACTAGAACGCACTACCAACTAGAGTGAATTTATTCAAATGGAAGGCAGTACCTAAGCCAATCTGCCCTGTGTCGAAAAGAACCTTGGATGGTGGAACACCTATTCTTCCTTTGTAATTGGACAAAGCAGGTATGATCAAATCCCGAACTCAACATCCGGATTGGGTAATAAAGTCCTCCGGGTGTAATGCCCCTCCACAAAGCTGGGTTTTTAAACCACCCCCCTTCGACCAAAAAAAAACAAAACCCTCCGCTTTGGGAGGTTTTGGGTTCGATGCGCCTTGCTATTGTAATTAGGCCCCGCTTTAATGAAATGAAAGTATCTTTCCAATAAATAAAAAAAAGAATTTAGCATAACAGAAAGTGGGAAGGTGATTGTTCTCCAGAAGAAGAATTGCATGAATATTCTAAATTCAGCACATGACGAAACTCATTAAGGAGTTCACGTTAGCCGGGGATGTAACGAGTCTCCCGATGTTTCAATTTAGTAAAATATGTCCAGGAGCAGTTCGACGTCCGAGTTCGACATGTTGATTTTGGTAAAATCCCTCGACAAGACAGGCCAACAACCTCTTCGATTTAGTCAGATATTTCTACAAGCTGCCTCGGTACTTGCCGATTGTAAGTGTGAATTCTCGGCACGTTACGATGGGCTCATGCAATCAAACGCCTGTATTTGTCGTTAATACCAGAATTCTGGAATCAATTAAACATTGAAAATCTTCTTTTTCTGCATAAATGAAAGAAACGCAGTAGGTATTGCGTGTGAAAGCAAACCTTGTGTCCTGCATCTGCGTTTTTGCACATGCTGGCCATGATTGAAATCATGTGAGGATGGATGATCTTACTTAAAGACTAACGACGAGTGACGTACTTAGAAGGCCTTCTGATCTATTTTCATCCCCAAGCAAGATGAGGAAAAAGGTTCTGCTGAAGCATCACATTGACTACAAAGATCTTCCCAACTATTCCCTGATTTTATATAAGACAGAAAATAAAAAGAATGTCAAACAGCACATACTAATGAGAAGTAGACAATTATCTTAAAAGAATTGCAAACAGAAAATACAATTGAAAATTTAGGCTTAATTTTTTCATAAAAATGTGACATTTTTTTGAAAAATATTTTTCAGAAAGTCATTTTTTAGAAAATGATAATTTTTTTCAATGTTTGCTGGAATCTGAAAATGAACTAGAAAACATTTTTTGCCACTTGATGTTTGATTTGATTTTTTGGAAAAAAATTACCAATAAAATTTAATTTTGTAATTATTTTTATTTGTATTTTCTGTTTTTAATTTTTCTTTTCTTTCCTTTTATTTTTGTTTCTTTTTTAGTTAGTTGTCAGCCTCAATGATGGCCAGCGACCGACCACAAGCGAGCTTGAGCCTCGCCACAAGTCGATGAGGCTTGAGTTTGCTAGATTCCCGTGAGGTCAAGCCTTGCCTAAACCAACAAGTTCAAGCTCGCTTGAGGCTTGTAAGCTTGGGCCTTGCCTGAGAAAGAAGAAAAAAAGAAAGCGGAAGGAAAGGAAAAGAAAATAGAATTAAAAACTAAAATAATGAAAAAAAATCAATTTTTAAAAAATAAAAATAATAAAAGGAAAAGGTTTTTGATGAAAGAAAATGCTTAGTCTATGGAGGTGAAAGAAAGAAAATGAAAAATGGATTTCCTCTTTTCAGAAAAGGAAATTATTCTCTCCATTAGATGGAAAATATTTACTTAATTAGTTTATTTTTCATGAATCAAATGTCGGAAAATCCAAAAAATATTTTTAAAATATTTTTTGTAAAATAAAAGGAGCCTATCTAACATGTTTTAATAGGAAAAAAACATGGCTTACCTGCTTGACATGCTTTATCAGGAGAATGGGGATCATCTCAACTTCTATTACACATCTGCCTCTGCATCATTGCATCAAAGGAATCACGAATTTGCTAGTCACCTTCTAGATAATTTTAGCATTGGTTTGGGTAACTTGCACCCAGAAAATCTGTTTGTCCAATCAGCGGCTTTTTCTCATCATCTAGCACTTTTTCCACGATCAAACCATACAGATCAAGTTGGACACGATATCCAACGCTTGTGAAGGTCTGAAGGCAACATGAGCCTACTAACTTTTCAAAGATATTCAGCTTTTCCAAAAACCGTGACTTATTGAGACCTTGAATTATGACCAAATATTTTTAATTTTCAGCATTTAATATCTCCGAACACTCTAGATATGAAAGGTCCTGCCTTTTTAAGAAAGTGCACCCAAAGACGCTCGAGTCTTCCGAGAACGCCAAACCTATGAAGAACCTCCAAATCTGAAAGGCCTAGCATTCCATTGTGGTCAGAAATTATGCCCGTTCGCTGAGGGACGAAAATGGTTTGTCCAACTCACTGGAATTATTGCCGTGGATAGTCAAGCTTTCCAAGCTATCCAATTTGTCAAGACCTTCAATTTCCTGTATTTTTACGCATTCCAGAGCACATAATACACTAAGAAGATTTAATTGGGAAAGGTTCAGTTTTCCCAAGGACTTGCAGCGAATGATGTCTAACCTTTTTGTTGGATTGAGATTCTGGAAACGGATTCCCAAAACGGTGATTTGACACAAAATCAATCACAAACGTAACGGAAGCGAAGCCCAAGAAATTCATGAATGACCGATCCTAAGGCACATCACATTAAACGAACGTACCTTATTTCCACAGACTAAACCCCGATGTCGCGAATTGAAGAGGGATAAACCACGCCGTTCTTCAGAGGATAAACTGTTCTTCGGGAGAGAGCAGTCTGAAAAGACGTAAGTTCTTCTAAGAGAGGACGTGCGTCAGAGAGTGAACGTAAGTCAAAGAGCCAGAGAGCGTAATCTCTCTTATTCCTTTTAGAATACGTTACCCTTCAAAATCTTAATTAACCGCCTCTCTGATTTTTCTTTTATTTTTTAAATAACTTCCTCCATGGGCCCTCAACTCACGGGCCGGGCCTTTTGGACTCAACATGGGTGGACGGGCCAACTCAAGCCTATCAAAAAAGAAAAATCCATCACTTTTCAATGACACTTTGATATCTTCAACTGCCTCCGGTGGGGTTGAGAACTCCAAAGCCTCACATCCCGAAATTTCAAGCTCCAATGTTGTTGAAGGAAGCTCTGGTATGGATACGAGATATTTGCAGTTATGAAGTCGTAGTTGCTTTAGATGGCTCAAGTGAGAAAATGAAGGCAATTTGGCACTCTTACAGGTGACACTGACGACTGTTAAGTTGGAAGGAAGCTCCGGCAGCTTTCGAAGCTCCAAGCAACCGCGCAAATCAAGGCTTTGGAGAGAAGTCAGATCACAGATGCTTAGGGTTACCTCAATCAGCTCTGTGCACCCCGAAGCATCTAACTCCCGGAGCTTTGTCAACCTTCCAATAGCATTTGGTAGCCTTTCAATGCCAGTATTACTAATATTCAGAATTCCCAAATTCTGCAAATATATTATGGATTCTGGTAATTCAGTAATCTTTGTTTGGGCTAGTACCAGTTTAGCCAATGATTCCAACTTAACAACTGAGTCACGGTTCAGTCTCAATCGTGGACAGCTGTGTAACGATAAGTCGGTGCTATCATGGGCCTAAGGTTGAGAGGCGGTTATAACTATCGATTTGAATAGTAATTACTTATAAGCAGCTACATTTTGTAGTAGGCTATATAAAGCCATGTTGAATTGTTGTAGAGATCTACAATCATCAATTCAAACTTATGTATTCTCTTAGTTTCAATTTATCAATTTCCACTACTTGCATTCCCTTTCCCTTTAGATTTGGGCCTCAAATTGTTTCATGAGAAATGTGATATTTCCGTAGATTGTTTCCTAGGAAGTCATTTTTTAGGAAAATAATAATATTTTCCAGTATTTTGGCCGAAACCTGATAGTAAATTGGAAAATATTTTTTGTTGTTTGGCATGGAAAATTTGATTTGATTTAATAAACAAATACTATTTGGGAGCTAGTAATTTGTGCCTAGTCACTTGAGGATCCAAATAAAGGCAATAGAGTCTCAAGTTCAGCGTCAATGGACCTTGACTGAGGTGCTGAGGATCGAACCACGAGCACTTGGGTCCTCGGCCCAGCCTTGATGGACCCAAGCTCGGGCATTGGGGCTTTGACTAGGCCTTGATGGACCTGGGCATAGGCATTGAGTACCGAGGTCTTGAGCTTGGCCTCAATGGACCCGAGCATGAGCACG
The DNA here is from genome assembly GCA_014182695.1 of Eucalyptus albens. Lineage (NCBI taxonomy): Eukaryota > Viridiplantae > Streptophyta > Magnoliopsida > Myrtales > Myrtaceae > Eucalyptus > Eucalyptus albens. The sequence goes on along the minus strand of CM024653.1, from coordinate 40,404,649 downwards.
AGGGTATCAACATCGGCACCAGGGCCATGGGCCCAACCTCAATGGACCTGAGCTCCATTGCGGAGACTTGGTCCTAGACGTCGATGACACGGGAACTGATGTTAGGGTTTTTGTGCCTAAGTGTAAAATTTTGGATCAAGCACTGGTACCGAATCATACTCTAAAAATAAATTTTGATTTTTAAAGGTGAAATCATTTTTTCTAAATTTAAGTATTGATTTTCTATTGACTTATTTTCCTAAATGAACCAAATGTCAGAAAATGAGGAAGATGTATTCCGTTAAACAAACAAAGCCTTAGTTATTATTGATTTTTGCTACGTAATTTGATTCCTATGCGAATTGCCAATGAACCCGATTGGGTAAAATCACATATCAACCTTTGATTAAGGTATTCACTAATTCCCAAAGAAACACATCACAAGATGAATTCCAATCCCGAAATCTTTTAATTATTTTCCATCCATTTTACCATATTTCAATTACCTCATTCCTATTTAACTAGTAAGGCCTACACTCTCCCTTCTCTCTGCCCGGCAATATCTGTCATCTTCGCTTATCTTTAGGCAGTGGCAGACAAAACACGAGCCCTCATATATGTTGAGATATTGAACGTCTACGATAGTAGCGGCGGAGGCGGGTGATTAAACAGAGGGAAGAAGGGGGATAATTAGGGTTGGTGTTTTGGTTTGATGAGTTTGAGTGCCCTGCGTGTAAGGTTGACTTATTTGAAGGAAAACTGTGTCTGGAAAATTTTCTTATGGCTTTTTAGTATTTGAATGATGAAAAATCAATTGATTTACGGAAAACATTTTTCATGGATTGAAACAAAATTGTTTCATTGAAAATTTCATAACAATGGAAAATATTTTCCGTAAAAATCATTTTTAAAAAATAATTAATTTTTATTTGTTTGCTAGTTTAGAAGCAGTTGCTTTTCCTAAATCTAAATTAAATATTTTCAATTCATGCAAAACCTTTCTTATAAATTGATTGATTTTGCTCCCTCTTTTTTTCTCTCGATATGTAGAGCTTCTCTCTACCGCCACGGTAGTTGACTGTCAAACCCTACCTATCGTTGTTACCATTGAGCTTACCCTCCATGGAAATTCCCTCTCCTTCCCGTTTTAGATAGTTGCCGTTCTGCCTTTGCCCATCTCTCTTTTGTTTCAAAGAATGGTCGACGAGTAGCAAAGGGACGCTCAATCCCTACCTTTCACATTTCTCTTCTTTCCCATCTCTCAATTGCTCTGTTTACCCAGCCCACCTGCCATCTTGCCCTAACCCCCGCTCTTTTGCTGCTCTTCAGTTTCCTCTACGACCGATTCTGTCTTGCACCTCCATCGTAACTCCATTAATTTCATCGCCCAATTGTCTTTTTACCAATTCCCTCTTTCTGCGATTGTGCTTGCCTGAATTTGCCCCACTTCTTCCCATCTACCTCATCTGCATGCCTCAGATTCCATGTATTTTCCCTCCCATTTCATCACCCAATTGTTGCTTGTACGATTGTGCACCCTTGTCCCGAATGCCACTAGAATTTTGCATTTTCGACGATTCCCCTGTTCCGAGAAATTAGCCTCTCCTGAGGTCTCTCTTTCCTTTCTCACCGCCGATGGCGTACATCAACCCAGATGATAACGCTCGCCTTGCTGCTCTCTGTAATAGGATGGGCCGCCTTTGGTCTGCACAGGAGACTGAGGTATGGGATGAGGCTGCACCAGCAGAGAAAATAGAGGAATGTAAGCTGATCTTGGTAGGTAAAATCCTATCTAACCCAACTGTTAACTTTTAAGCATTTCAAAATACCATGAAGCGTGCTTGCGCTGAAACAGTAGAATTTTCCCAATCAGAACCAGGGCTATGTGTAGTTAAATTTCCTACTAGATAATGGGCCTTGGCTCTTCTCAGGTGACTTAGTTATGTTGAAGCCTTGGCTCCCGAACACCCCACTTCACTGCTATGATTTCACCACTTGTGCCTTTTGGGTTCACATATTTGGCCTTCCTCTAGAAAGGTGTACTGAAAGTATGATACAAAAGGCTGTGCAACATGTGGGAAAGGTGCTAGATATCAAAGTATAAAACAAAAATGGCACCACTTTTAGAGCTAGGCGAGCCAGAGTTGAGCTTAACCTACAAGAACCGTTAAAACCTGACCAGTTAATCTGGTTAGAAGGAAAGAATATATGGCTTGACTTCCGTTATGAGCGACTATCGCATTATTGCTACTCATGTGGAAAGCTTGGTCATTATGCAATGCATTGCAAAGATTTTCCCTTTGATGTAGATCAAATGGATAGAAAGACTAACATGTATTATGGCCAATGGCTTCGAGCGGAGGTGCGTGAACATAGTCCCTTTTGGGTCACCTTTTATGAGACACACAGCAATAATTATGAGACTGCAGATGTTATATAGGAAACTCCTCAGCACTCTAGCCAACTCATACCGATAGAACAACCAAGGAAGGACAAAAATAAAGAACCTGTTGAGGCTCCTGTCAACAACTCTCTGGTTACCTTTGCTGCACCACTTCAATGCCGCCATCAAGTTGGTAACTCCGAAGGTGAACCAGCTATAGTAGTGAAGACCCCTGCAATAATACAACATGAAGAAGATAGAGTTACAACTGCTGGATCATCTAAGCAAAAGAAAATGAAAAGTACTCGCTTGACTGCAAAAGCAAGTCCCACAAAGAAAGTCAAAAGGTATAACCCGTATGAATTAAAGTCTCATGCACAAGAAGATTTAGAGGAAATGAATTTGATGGACACACCGATAATAGCGGTTGATGAACCAAGCAAATGGACTGTGGTGGCTAGCCCTAAAAAGTCACCGGGTGACAAATGAAGATCATTAGCTGGAACTGTCAGGGGTTGGGCAATCCCTTGACAGTTCAAGCTTTACGGGCCCTAGTGGTCTAGGAAAAGCCCCATTTTATGTTCTTGATGGAAATGAAAAACCAAAGTGCAGTACTCACTAGAATCCAAAAGAGATTGAAATTCCCTCACTATCTAATTCAAGATCCTATTGGCCTAGCAGGTGGTTTGGTGGTATTCTGGAATGAGCGGGTTTCTCTAACTATAGAAAATCAAACTCCCAACTATATGGACATGATATGCATAGACGTGGACAATGGACTACCCATGCGTCTTATGTGTCTTCACGCGCCAGTAGTGTATTCTCAAAGACAACAATTATGGGATGAACTGCGTCAAATCAGGCTCTATAACAATTTACCATGGGTGTGTGTTGGAGATTTCAATGAGGTGCTTTACCTTTGGGAGAAGATAGGTAAGCGACTATCGGACCGCTATCAAATGCATTCCTTTTGAGATTTTTTGAATGACTGCTCACTTATGAATGTTGAAAGTAAGGGCTGTGTGATCACTTGGATTAATAATCGGGATGGAGAGGAGTTAGTCAAAGAAAAACTAGATCAAGTTGTATGTACGATTGCTTGGCGTCTGACCTTTCTGGAAGCTGAAGTCTTCGCCTTACTTGCCCTGGGTTCGGATCACAGTCCCCCTTTTATTGCATATAGATGCCAAAGCTGCTAAGCGAAATAGGAGTTTTGTCTTTGAAGCTTTTTGGATACATGATCAAGAGTGTCGAGTGGTCATTGCTGATTCTTGGCTTTCCCTACCAAGGTCAGACCACTCTCTTCCATCTAAACTTAAGGCTGTTTCGATGGCTCTTGAGACTTGGAGTCGTCGAAAATTTACTAAAGGACGCCATCAACTTAGCCTTTTGAAATAGAAACTGCAGAATCTCACTAATCTACCCATCGACAGTTATGATACAACGGAGGTTCCTCGCATTAAAACAGAAATCCAGAATCTGTGGCAGCAGGAAAAGCAATATTGGGCGATGAGATCACGAGTTAGTTGGCTAAAATGGGGGGGGATAAAAACACAAAATTCTTTCACGCTACCACTATCCAACATTGACAACGTAATTGCATCACTATGCTACAAGATGAAAAGCTAAATTGGGTTCGAGATCAACAGAGACTGAAGGATTTGACAAGGCATTTCTTTCAACGGTTGTACACTTCGACAGGCCATAGAGACTATGGACCAATCCTAAGGCAGTGTCCACCTATGGTAACGCCAGATATGAATACAGACCATATAGCTGATGTTACCTGAGAAGAAGTAAGACAAGTAGTGTTTCAATTGGGAGTAACAAAAGCACCAGGCCCGGATGGTTTGAATGGGATGTTCTATCAACACCATTGGGATGTTCTTCAGGAAGATCTTTTCCTATCAGTGCAAGATTTTTTCATCTCTGGTGTTATGCGACCTGAGCTTAATCGGACCATTATCTCCTTGATTCCCAAGATCCCAAACCTGGAACGACTAGCCAATACCGCCTGATCAGCCTTTGTAACTTTACCTTTGTTACTTGAGTTGATCTCTATTGAGCAATCTGCTTTTGTTAGTGGCCATTAGATCCAAGATAACATCTTAGTCGTTCAAGAAGTTTTACATTAGCTTCGGATAAGGAAGAGAAAGAAAACTTTTCATGCGGTTATGAAGTTGGATATGCAAAAGGCATATGACCGGGTTGAATGGGATTTTCTTCAGGATTATCTATTACATCTAGGTTTCCATACCCAATGGTTCAATGGATAATGCAATGCATTACCACCGCATCTCTCAGTGTTAAACTTAATGGAGAAAATCTACCTTACTTCCACCCAACAAGGGGTCTTAGACAGGGGGATCCTATGTGACACCCCGAACCACTTAGGGTCGCCACAGGCACTTGGCATTACACCTAATTACATCTCTTAGACGAAACGTCGTAAATCATAGATAGATTTTTTTTTTTTTTTGAAAGCGGTCTCAGCGTGACTCATTAGCGGAAGCAAAATATAACATCGCCATCTCACCCTCCATCAATCATGATAGAATTGCACACCACTAAACATAATAATAAAAGACAAAGCCATGACACTTTATTTACATATTTTCAAGATGGGTTTCCTTGAGTCGGTACATCAAAAGAAAAGTCAGGACTCAGCCATACTCGGCCTAAAACCCAAAAAGAAACACTCGACCCATTACGACTAACATGTAAGATCCCCCATTGCTAGTGTCGGCTAACCATCCCCAAAAAGTTTCAGCTCCTACTTGTCACGCATGGGCCCTCACACCCATCCCAGTGCATCAGGCAGTGGCGACGGCAACATCCCACGCATCACTCCATCACGTCGAACATGGACGGAGATGAACTCCTGGACAACAGGGCCCCTAGCCAGGCCCACATCGTACATAACTAAACAGCGCACTCAAATATACGTCAGACCAGGAACAGAGGGACAGTCAAACTCCTCGCACTCGACCTCTACATTCGAGAGTATGCCGTAAAATACGCCTCGTGCGACAACAGGGAGCGGCATGCTGCTAATTTGAAATATTGGTTACTAAAGGGGTGAGTACAATCACTCAGCAGGTAAAGGAATCCAATAACCACTCAATGCATCATACAATACAATCACAACATCATACATGCCATTCATGCATCCAAGCATACTTACCTTAAAGTCATGCATATACCATCATACATCCTCATCACAATCATATCACATACATGTCATCATACCATAGGTGATCATTATTATGTCACACACATGTATCATCATACCATAGGTGATCATCATCACATCATACACATGTCATCATACCATAGGCGATCATCATCACATCATATCATATATGCATATCATCATGCCATAGGTGATCACCATCATATCATATCATGTATGCATGATTCAATTTCCACTTTTAACTTTCAATTCGATCATCTCACCACCCTCTCTCAAGATCATCAATTTCATCTCATACTTTACACTCCACCCCATCCTGGCATCGTGAGAAAAACCTCCGGCATTCAGCCATTTAAGGCCACCGGGCATCCAGCACCCCCACATTCCGAGCATCTCGCATCCCAACTGGCATCACGAGGCATCCCCTTGGGCAAAGACCTCCGAAACTTTCGGCACCCAACCATTTCGGGCATCCTGATACTCCCAGGGCCATCCGGCCATGTATCTCTATACATTCCGGGCATCCGGCACCCCCCATCCCGGGCATCCTGATACTCCCAGGGCATTATCATTTGCCACAAATAGATTCCTCATTTATCATTGATCATGTTTACCAATTTAGGTCTCAACTTAACATGTCACATGATGTAATGGCAAACAAAGTCACTTTCATATTTTGATATATACATGCATCATCAATCATCATCATACATGTAGCAAGGTACAATCATCCATAAAGATAAAATTCATGGAATTCATACAATTTGAAATAGTCCATTTATCATGCCTCTTTTTTTTTTTTGAGATTTATTTAAATTCCAGCTTGTACCATTTTTGAAAATATTTAAATTAAATATCCATATGATTTTCAAAAATCATGAAATTCATGCTAGTGATAGACAAGACAATAAGGTAATAATTTCATGAAAAACACAAGGCCAATCGAATTCCACACAAAATTATAATTCCCACAAATACAGCATGTAATTTCGGATAAAAACAGAATGCACAGTTTCCGAAATAATTTGATTAAAATATCCGAACGACCTCCAAAAATTATGAAATTTTACCAGGTTATAATTAAGACACTAAAGTATATTTTTCATGAAGACTTCTAAGACAAATTATTTTTATATTATTTTCTACAGTCACACAAAGCTTCTGGATCTAACACCAAAACGTTCAGTGCATGTTTCTCCGAAATACTGAGTTTTCACCTACATATTCTTCTTCATTTCCTCTGAAATTTGGATATGTTTTACTTCAAAAGGTCCCCTACAACTTTTATTAAGGGATCTAAGTCAAATATCCAGAGTATAGTCATCATATGGGTCCATGAAATCTCGGGTGTCCTGTACCGCGTCTCCAGATTTACCGTCTTCAAGAGTAAATCGATTCACTAGGCTATACTTGTTCATTTTGCTTCAAATTTGATTATTTTAAACATCAAGATGTTCTATACAATTTTCATGAAGAATTCGAAAAGAGATTCTTAGTAAAAATCAACATGCAACCACAAATCCACCGAAAGGTCAGTGAAATCGTTCCAGATCTGGTGTCTCCATAGAATGAGAGTTTGACCCCTCAAATATCCATCATTTTGTACCAAATTTTAGTATGTTATATTTTACGATGTTAGGTACAATTTTTATGAAGAGATCAAAGTCAAAATTGAACTCAAAACATGCATGCAAGCTCTCACAAGGTTCTGACTCAAACGATTCATGCGAAAACAGCATGCAACTCAAGAACAAAACACATTAGCTTCACTCCCACGCCTCCAAATGTCCTAGATTCCGACCATACATGCAAGACATTGGTGCAAGAGTAGAAAGTGGGTTCCCAACTTGCCTCTAGACCGAACGAACGACGGCACACGGCGGCGAACGGGCGGCACACGGCGGACGAGCAGGCGGCGTGCGGCAGCGACTCCTTCCTCTCCCTCTCGGCTTCTCCTCTCTCAGCCACACTCTCTCCCTCTCTCTCACACGGTTCTCTCTCTCTCTCTCTCTCCCTTTCTCTCTTGGCCGAACAACCGGCCACCCCTCTCTCTCCTCTTCTCTTTTATTTCCCCTAAACCTCATCATTAGCTTGCCTCCCCAATTGACCAATGCATGCCATCTCTTCTTGCCACTTGTCACAACACATGCATGGGCTTGGGCTTTGGGAGCAATTGGGCCAGCAAATGGGCCGGCCATTCCTCCCCCTTCTCACGGTCGACGCCACTTCATGGGCCTCAATGGGCCGGTGACAGCAGCCACATCCGCGGGCCTAATTGGGCCGACCAGCTTGGCCCACTAAGGCTTAGGCCAATGGGCCTAAGGCCCAAACCTAAATAAATTTTTTTTTTCCTTTTATACTTTCTTCTATAAATTTCAAATTTTAAAATCCACATGCCCAAAGTCTTGTAACATTTTATTTATAGGAATTTAGTTTTTATGAGGTGCGTAGCCAAGCATAGATTATTCTCATTAATTTATCCTATAGTTCTAATTTAAAAATTCATGAACACAAGCATATAACACATAGCCTTAAGAAAACTAATGGCTAAAACATAAACCATAGGTAATTTCATTACCTAATTATTGGCTTTAATTCCTCTAGAGGTTGACTCGAATTTTGGGATGCCACATCCTATCTCTCCATACCTTTTCATTCTGGTGGCGAATGTGCTGTCAATACTTATACATCGAGCTGTGGATATTGGCAATCTCAAAGGCATACAATTAAACAGGTGGTGTCCTACTCTCTCCCATCTATTTTTCGCTGATGATGCTATATTTTTCCTTGACGGGAAAATTCAGGAATGTCATAATCTAGCCAACATCCTTAACCAATATTGCTTAGTAGCGGGTCAAGCAGTAAACAGGAATAAATATGGTATTTTCTTTAGCAAGGCCTGTCCTAATCCTTTACAGGAAAACTTAGCCCAAGAACTTCGAATACCCGTGCTGATAATGACTGGTAAATACTTAGGCCTACCGTCGGATTGGGGGAGATCCAAAAAGGAGATGTTCGCTTGGCTTTTGGGTCGGGTAAATTCTAAACTTGAAGGCTAGAAAGAAAAATTCATATCCAAGGGTGGTAAGGAGACTAATTAAATCAGTAATCCAGGAAATTCCTCAGTATGCTATGTTTATTTTCAAGATCCCTATGTCTCTATGTAAAACTATTGAGTAGAAAGTTGCTAGATTCTGGTGGCAGAATAATAGCCATAAATCTGGTATCTATTAGAAACGATGGGATGTACTTAAGAATAGAAAAGACATCGGAGGACTTGGCTTTCGCGACCTCCTTACTTTCAACAAAGCCTTACTGGGAAAACAGGCGTGGCATCTCCTACAAAATCCATCCTCTCTATGTAGTCAACTTGTTAAGGGTCTTTACTATCATTCGACGGAGTTCTGGCATGCTGGCAAAGGACCTAGACCATCATGGGGCTGGCGGAGTATTATACTAAGTGGTAGAGACTCAATTTTGAATCAGCTACAATGGTCGGTAGGAGATGGGAAATGGATCTCTATCCAAGAAGATAAGGCTCTGTTTGTTTGTTTGTGTTTTTTTTTTTTTTTTTAACACTTTTTATGTTTTTTTGTTCCTGGGAACAAAAAAGGAATAGAAACGCGTTTGGGTGCGTTTATGTTCCTTTTTTGTTCTTTTGTTCCCTTAAACAAAAAAAAAACGAAATAAGAAACACAAAATTTGTGTTTCTTATTTCGAAACACATCTCGAGAAACACTTTCTATTTTCTTCTTTTTTTTCTTTCGCCGGTCGCCGGCCTCGGCCATGGCCGGCGCCCGGCCGACGAGGGCCGGCGGCCTCGCCCAGCCACGGCGAGGCTCACCGGCCCCCTCGCCGTCCCCGGCGAGGCCAAGGCTCGCCGACTGGCGGTGGCTCGGCGAGGCCGAGCCTCGCCGGCCGGCCGGGCGAGCTCGACCTCGCCGGATCGGGCAAGCTCGAGCTCGCCTAGCCAAGGCGAGGCCGACCTCGCGCCAGCACGGGCGAGCTCGATCTCGCCGCCAGATCCGGCGAGGCCGAGCTCGCCCAACAGCCGGTGAGGCACGGCCTCGGCCCGGGCCACCGCCCGGCGACGCCGAGCCTCGCCGGATCTCGGGCGAGTCGGCGTCGCCCGGCGGTGGCCCGCCGAGGCCGCGCCTCACCGGCCGTTGGGCGAGCTCGGCCTTGCCTTGGCTAGGCGAGCTAGGCTCGGCCTCGCCGGGGGTCGGCGAGCCTCGCCGTGGTCGGGGCGAGGCCGCCGGCCAAAAGAAAAAAAAAAAAAAAAAGAAAAAAAGGAAAAAAAAAGAAAAAATAGAAAAAATAAAAGAAATAAAAAAATTATACAAATTTACCAAACGTGTTTCGTTTATTTTTTATTCCCGAAACAAGTTTACCAAACGCAGATTTCATACTTCCGGGTTAGAATAACTGGAATGAACCCTTGCTGCGCAGCAGTTTTGATGATCAAACAGTTGAGGAAATCCTCACTATCCAGCTTCGGACTCATTGTACAAAGGATCAACTAATTTGGAAGGGCACTTAGAATCGTGTTTATCCAATTAAAAATGGATACAATTATACCCGATCTACAAAAGTTACCAATGCACAAATTGGCGTCTCCTCCTCATATCAAACACCACGACATCTTTGGCGCAAGATTTGGCACATGACAACCCCCCCGCGAAGATACGGATCTTTATGGGGTCTTTATGCAATAATACTCTATCTACAAGGGACAATCTCTATAACAAAAATATCATTCTAGATCCAGAGTGTCAGCTTTGTCAAACGCATTGCCCGGAAACAACGGAACACATATTTCTACTATGTCCATCGACGCGTAAGGTATGGTCTCATTCAGCAGTTCGAATCACACCAACAGCTTATAATGCACAACGCATAGATGCTTGGTTAGCAGATTTGTTAAGCAAACGAGATATCTTACCTGATCTGGAAACCCTCACACACATCCTCTAGCAGATCTGGAAATCTAGGAACCACTTTGTTTTTCGCAGACTTACCCTGATCCAGCACAGGTAGTTGTAGAGGCTTTTGCGAATGCCCAAACTGCTCACCGTTGCCATGAAGTGATGACGAGATCTCGGACTCGTCCCCCAGATTTAGATCGGGTGTGGAAGCCATCGGAACCTGATACGCTGAAAATCAATATTGACGGAGCCTTTCCCACTGCACCAAACAAAGGATCTGTGGCGTCTCTCTGTCGTGATCATTCTGGCTAACTTGTTGATGGATTTACCTGCACTATTATAGCTACCTCGGCACTGCAGACAGAAGCACAAGGGCTCACGCTTACCTTATAGAACTTGCTGTAGAAAGGGATGGAGACGAGGCAACTCACCTTAGAATCCGACTGCTTGGCTCTTGTAAACGCGGTGCATACTCCGTGTTTGACGCCATGGGAGATCCGTGCGATCATCTCTGAGGTTGCTGCGCTGCTTCCCTGCTTCCCTAGATTACAGATTGCGTATTGCAGGAGGGAAGCCAACCATACTGCCGACTGGGCCACGAAGGCCCATGGAAATCGAAGTCTACCCTTGAACTAGGCTAATTCTCCTCCCCTGCCTTTGTTGGACCTTCTTTGTACTGACATTATGGCCCACGGTGGCATCTTTGGTTAGCGTTTATATAATATTTCCTTGTTTCTGACAAAAAAAAAACACAAAAAATTGATTGATTTTCATCATCTAAATATCAAAAAGTCAAAAACAGATTTTTGAAAACAATTTTCCTTCAAATGAGTGGATCCTTAGAATTTGCAAATAATATAAACTCGGGTAATTCCATGGCCATCGTGACTTTGATTTTCACCATTCTATCCATCTTTTGTCACCAATTGAAGGGATTCACCCTCTACCGAAAAACATCCAATTATCTATCAAAAGCATCAATATGCCTCATTGCTTCAATTTTTCTTATTTTTCGATTGAGACCCAACTTGGAATTAGCCCAAGTCCAAGTGTAATTAGTGTGGTCATTCTCGATAACCCCAAACTCTTTAGAGACTATGACAACCAAACGAAAACAAAAAAAGAAACATGAGTCATGGCCATTCCCTCTACCTAGCCCGTACTACCATACTTAGCAAGTTACGAAGAAGCTAAACATAGTACTCAAGCACAAGACTCACCGCAAGCTTTAATGCATATATTAACGCATAAATCTCCACCATAGTCAAAACCTTGATACTTGTTCCCCTGCAAACCCCAGAAAGGCAGCTCGATTCCGTCGTGGTTATGGCGGAGACTTTTCATTTCTTTTTTACACTTGGTACTTACACCATATATTCACCAACATTCTTCCACGTGTCGCAAAATTTGACCAAAGTAGCCCTCGTTCTATCAAGTTTTTCCCTTATTTTCCTCTTAGTGTAGACGTAATATTTTATTCTTTTCACGGTCCCAAGGTAAAAAAATTGGAGCTTCTGCTCTTGGGGTTATCTAAAGTCTCTGCTATTATTTCGAAAACCGAAGTCAAACAGGAAAAAAAATTGCCCATGCACCGCCCGAATTCTTGGGTATCGACGAGCTGAAAAAAACAATCATTTATATTCGTTATTGGGAAAGTCGCATTTGCATGGCTCAATTCCATCTATCGAATTACCATCGATTCCTTAAGTTTATTTAATAAATTCGTCTGTTGAAGATCACTTTTTCAGTGATATTTTATAGGATTATAATTAAATCACGTGAAAGTATAACAACTGTATCATTATACTATAAAAATATAGATCACGTCATGAACCAATTAAAGAGCGAATAAGCTTAGTTCACTTTCTTGAGATCTTGCATAATCATTACATTAAAAAAATCAGCTGATTCAGAATATCTTAGTCCAATAATTTTTATTTTAATTGGGGTCTCTTGAGTATTCTCCTACCTCTCGTTTGACAGTGTAAATACGTCATGCTCGTGATGCGCACGCGAAAAACATAACTTAAAAAATGAAAGTAAGGATTCGTCGTGTAACAGTGATGACCGAGATTTAAGCTAAGCTAAGTTTGGGATTTCCAAGGTTAAGAGCTTTATCGTGATAATTAAAATAGTAATTACGAAGTCGGTGTTCAGGCCAAACTGTTTCATTTGTCCCTATTCAAATGCGTTGTAGATTCTCTCTCATAGGAACTTTTTTTCATTTGTTAAATCAAGTAAAAGCATGGGCATATCGCATTTGAGATGTGCCAATTATTTTGTCTAGTTGGCTCTAGCCAGGCTAGTTGAGTCAAGAGAGAGATGATGACTTAGGAGGATTATAATGTTGGAAATCTTGAAATCTTAAGTCCACATGGTCCCAAGTTGTCCCATGAACTTTCCTCCTAAATCCCACCTACCCTTAAGAACCATAATAGTGTCGTTTCAAATTTTGAAACATAACCTCCCTCTCCCATGATATAAGTCTCTGCTAGCGAGGTCCATTACAGTATAATTGGTGAGACATCATTACTTTTCAAATTCAAAAAAGAAAAAAAAAAAAAGAGGAAAGAAATGAAAAAGAAGAAGAAGAAGATGTAAATCATTCATTTAGGGATGTGCATACTCTCTATGAAGTGCTTTTCCTTGAAATAATTAAGGATGAAGTGAGATGAGAATAACAAATGGACAAATAGGTTGGGTAAGACCTGTCTGTTTGTTCTGGTGACTTCATCTGCATGGGAACCGAAGGAGGATCTCGTCTAAATCAAGGTGGCCAAATCAGAAGAAGTGAGAAATAAAACAAATAATTGTTCCTTTTTTTATATTAACAAATCTTTTTTTTTTACTTAATAATGTACGAATTATCTTCACTATGCTTTCGTCATTAGTTGGCTGGACCACATGCAGCAACATAATCATGGAAGAATTTTGACATATTAAACTAGCCATCTCAAAAAAAAAAAAAAAAAAAAAAAAAAGAGAAAAAGTCACAAAAAACCTCCAATTATGTGTACCATGATACATTCACTATAATTTTTTTTTGGGACCCCATAAACCCAAAACTTGTATCTATATGATATATTTATCCCAAACTTTTTTCGTGACACTAAATATATATCCTCTGTTAAAATTTTCTTAATGAGAGCCATTAAAAATCTCAAGTGGCTGCCTACATAGACGATGAAAAATAAATGTTGATGATGTGACACTCACATGGCAAAAATATATCTATATGTTTTGTGTTTTTCTTTTCTTGCTTTCTTTTTCCTTTTTCTTTTAACTTCCTATTTCATTTTCTTCCTTTATTTGGTGATGGTGAGGACAATGGTGACGGTGATGGTAAGGACTACAGTGGCGGGGCTGATGAAGGAGGAAGGAAAAAAGAAAAAAGGAAAAAAATCTTGACAAAAGATAAATGTGTGGCACAAGTCTAAACTAGAGAGTTTGGGTGTCATAAAAAATAAGTTTTGCACATATGTCTCACATGTATACAAGTCTAAGGTTAAAGCTTAAGGTAGACGTGTGATGCGAGTACAAATTTGAAATATCACATGGGTACAAGTTTGAGATTTTAGTGTCACAAAAAATGTTTTGGAGTAAATGCGTCACAATAAATATAGTTTGGAATTTTTGGTGGCTTTTACTAAAAAAGGGCAAATGAGTGATTCTCAAATAATGCTTGCTCAGGAATGTCAATATCATTCCACATATTTAAGGTTTTAGAGTAATTGGATTGATCGCTACACAATACAACAAATATCCTTTATTACCAAACCATTTTCAATTAGAATCGCTCTCCAATCTAGGATATAAAATGAGCCCAATAGAAGATCTAGGGAAATAGGAAAATCTAGCATTATCTAGAAGGTAGGTGACACAAGATCAGTAGGAATTCTTTTACGAAAAGATCGAGAAGTTAATCATATTTTCATAATATTTTTGGATAGGTTTACGCTATTTCCACCCTCTATATGGTTATGACACTCCATAACTTGTAAGTTGAAGAAAATAATCTCAAGAGTAATCAATATTATAGATGGAAATGTTGAAATTTGCTGTTTAATGAAAATGCAAAAATTATGCATTGTCATGAAAATACAAAATCGTCTGTACTAGTCAAAACATTAATATACTATTCCACCACTTTATCTTATTTTCCATTTGTTTTTATACGGACTTCATATCCTTTAATCTTCTTACTTTTGTGCTCAAGCTGATTTTTATAAAGATTTTTCTGGAGTTTGAATCTTGTTAACGACCTTTGTTAAATAACATATTTAAATATAAATTACTATCATAAAGAGTTCACGACTTTAACAAAGTTCTCCTAACAAAAACTTGAACTAAAGACTAAATCGAACTTTATCAAAACATTGTAAGTCGATGTATTTCATTAATAATCCTTTAAATCAGAATCTTAAGCATTAACTTTATTGAAGTACCTGAATTTTAGATGATTCTCGTAAAAAAGAAAAAGCATGCAAATTTGTCTAATTTGAATATAAGAGAAGAAAAAAACAACAGTTTAGGAATGGTTGATAAAATCATTAGTCTATGGGAAAGGTATAGTTTTCCTCTTCCATCAATTTTACCATTAATGACGTCTTAGCTAGGGTTATTTTATACCACTTAATTTTTGAGGTGTTGAAATAGGGTAAGTCTTTTGGATATCATAAAATATATGGATTTCAACATTTGATTAGCCAACAAAAATATGTTGATTTTTGTATTGGTGGCCCATAGCCATACAACATAAAACTATGCAGTGTTCTCTTAACATTTTAAGTCTATATCTATACTTCCATGTCATTTTCATGCTTATAACCATGGGACACCAAGGGTGCGCATGACAAAATTTCTGGAACAAAAATTGATTTCTCAATTTCTATTTCAGAAATTGAGAAGTTAAAAATTTTATCTTTTGATTTCCTTCTTCAAATCTATTTCGGAATAGAAATTTGTTCCAAAATTAGAAAAATCAAATTGCATTAGCAAACGAATTTCTGTTCCAAACATGTTCCGGAGAATAGAGAAACAAAGAAATAGAGAAATATAAATTTCATCATACATGCCCCAAGATGCCAGTAAAAATGGAAATTCAAGGGTAAAATTGTCCAAAAATTACTAAACCTATTATATGGTGACCAATTTTGCTATAATTTTTCAATTGTGCCAATTTAATCCTAGACTTTTTGATAATTTTTTTAATTTAGTCCTAAATATTTTAACAAATTACTAATATAATTATTCTGATTATTTTTGGTGGGCAACAGCTAATATTACGATCCTAATGTGAATAATTTTTTCGATTTTTTTTTTTCAGTTTCTATTATTTGTTATTATTTGTTTTCTTTCTTTCTAGGCGATGCTATTTCCACCCACTTGATGACTAAATCCACCCAATTTTCACCAGAAAGACAAAATTACTCTCTATCATTTAATTGCAATTTAAATTGGTGGTCCCAAATTTATTTACAATAATTTTTTAGAAGTTTTTCTATATCTATGTAGTATTCACCTATCATAATTTAAAATTTTATGTATTTAGCTTTTGATTATTGTAGATATTCCATGTATATTAGAGACACTATGTGACATCCCGAATTTTCAATTATGTTTTCCATTGAATAAATCGGACCTTTCATCAACGCACCTATAATGCTACTCTTAGAGCTGATCACTCGTGGGATAACTTGACTATCTAGGGAAATTATTAAGGGATTTTAATACAATAGACTCGGGAATTCGACCAGGAATCGATTGCTCGGCCATGCTCATCTGCAGAGGTCATTACGGCACAGTTAAAAGTCGATTAGAGATAAGAGATATGTCGGTTTGACAGAGATGCGTGGCTAAATGTGGGTGATTCCACTAAATTACAAAATTCTCATCGATCGGCACTAGACTAATTTTTCTATCGTTTTGGTGTATGTATTTGAAATCTTGAGATTTTCACGACTACCGAGGGTCGCCAATGCGTCGAAGAGGTTCATTGTGGCTCGAAGAAAATCGATCATGGGTCATTTGCACTAAATTTTTTGAAAGCTACCCAGTAGCCTAGGTCATCTTTTGAAATCGCATTGAATTGAATTTAACAGCGAAATTGAATCCGATTTTAGAAATTGAAAGTTTTGTCATGTCACAAATCATTTTAGGAACGTCGACTTAGCCTCCAAAAATTTTTCTGCAAATTGAGATTTTGGTGGAAAAAGTCGAGATAGGGCTGTTTTCAACCGGGAAATTCAGAAGACCGTTTTTATCGCGAAATTGGGATGCAAGTTGGTTCTAATGGCAAGGAAAAATACCAATTTAATCATGGACTCGATAATGGAATTTATGGGAGCCAAATTGCATTGAATCAAGGAGGAAATGGAAGTGGAATTGGGAGAGATTAAGCAAAATTCGTAGCCCCCCTTTGGACCATTTCAAAAGCTTCCTAGACAAGCCTTAGAGCTGGATTTTGGTTGAGGAACCCAGCTAGCTCGGTGGGACACACCAAGGGGACAAAAAGATGAGAGAGAGAGAGAGAGAGAGACCAAGGTGGCCCCCTTGTAGTAGCCGATTCCCCCTCTCTTCTTCCTCTTCCATTGCAGTCAACCACCCTTTTTTGCAGACCAAGAATTTCAAAAACTTGTAGACAGAAGCTAGCAGCCCTCCCCTAACCGTTGAGCAACCCTGTTGACACCTAAATTTTGACTAATCATTTAGTAATTAATTGCATAAAAATTTAGGGATTAATCTTTAAACCCTAAGAAAAATAGTAAAATTGCATTTCATGTAGCCGCATTTGCATTTGTACTAAGAGGACAACAAGAAGCAGGGGCTCGCGGTCGATTGCATGCACAAAAGGATGGTCTCTCTTTCGCTGGTCCTAACATGCATAAGAAAAAATGATGAGGAAAGAAGCTCTCGCACGTCCAATATCTATTCCTCATTAATGCATGCACAAATTCGGTGGACGTGCGGATTCGGGGAAATCTTCAAAGAAGCAAAAGCAGCCCATAATATTATACAATATGTCAGCTTTGGTGGCACCAAGAAGAAACCTCCTCATTAATGCATCACCATACACGCACGAAATGGGACAGGCGCCTGCAAGAAGATTTCCTTGCGGAAGAGCGGAGTGGTGGCCGAAAGAAAGGTCTAGATAAGATAAAAAAAAAAAAGGGGAATTTGCCTGTTAATTAGAAATCATATCTAGGTCTGTTGATGTGAATTCTAATCTAATAATGCAGATGCTTTCGTTGCTATGAGGTAAGTCCTGCAATTTATTCATCGCTTTCTTGGGTGTTAAATTGGTGGATTGCGCATCCGCATGATCACCTCACATGTTAGGAAAGTGAATTAAAATCAATCCAAGCTGCCTGCAAAACATGTTTTTTAAAAAGAAAGGTACCGAAAGGGCGTTAGAGAAATCTAGCGTAACCAAGTCCCCCGAACTCACAATCTCGGTTCGTAGGAGTGAAGTAATTCTCCCGTTACTTTACTTGGGTTTCTAATCGACCCACCAAAAATAGATTAGTGGCGACTCCTAATTGAAAAATCAATTGCATGTTAAGAATTTGAACCTAAGTCGCGAATTGGTATGGGTTTGGGAGAGCCCGAGCTAAGTCTAGGCTTAGCAATCCATTAGCCGAACCCTTAGGTGGTCCAACCCGCTTCGGGGAGGTCGCGACAGCTTGGCGACTCAGCTGGGGAATTGAGTTGAAACTCTTAGTGGACTTAGGCCAATTTTCTTTTTGAAAAAATGTTTTTGTTTGGCAGCAAGGATCCTGTACGTCCCTAATATTTAAGGTGTTAAATGTTCTTGCGGGATGGGAGGTATAAGGGGAAGTGTTTGCTGACCTTTGTTTTGCGGGGAGGTGTAGGAATGTATGGTTTATTTTCATGAACGAAGTGTTGTTTGATATAAATTGTCGTGCATGCCTTGCATCTAGCACTACACTATTGCACACACAACCCGCCGCCGGACCTGGGCCGCATAGGATAATCTAAGATGGTATTGAGATGGATACCACTTCGACCGCATGCTCGCGGTATGAGTCGCCCATCTCAATCCCAAAGTTTCTTTTCTGGAGTCAAGAGTACCCACCTCGGTTCGCATGTCCGCAACCTAGGTCGGCTCTTTGACCAAGCCGAAGTCATGAGGACCCGACTTAGTCCGCACGCCCGTGGCTAGTCGATCATCCTTGTGGCTTCACTTTGTTAAGCCTTATAGACTAGAAATCGAGCCACTTACCATGCGCATGTCTATGTGATCGCCCTTTGTTTATTGGTAAAGTAAGTTCTCTAAATTCTCGCCTTTGCAATTTACTTACTCTACCGTATTATTTTGTCGGTCCATGGCATTAGGATTGTCCCGAGTCTTGATCAATATACAATGGGAATACCGGACATTCGAATTATTCTCCCTCCAAAGGAAGAGCTTAGCACATGGTGGGACAAGTTAGACCAAGCTGACCGTCAATTTGTAGAGTCACACATTAGTCGACTACTTCCATTGCTGCGTATCAACATTCATGGCAGCTCATCCAAGCACTTGCTCATTGTTGGTGTCCTGAGACTTCTACTTTCATCTTCGGCGGTAAGCATGAACTCACGCCCACCTTGGAAGAGTATAGCATTGCCATAGGAAAATCTTTGAAAGCTGAATTAATTAGTCCACCTATCGGAATAGACCCAGTTGTGGCCTTATCCGATTTTCTGAGAATTAAGGAGGATAATGTAAGAAAGGTTTTAAAAGCTCACCGCAATACATGTCATTTATCTTTTCTAAAAGAATGTTTTGAAAATGGCAATTCATTTCAAATGAGAAGGGTTTTCCTTTTAGCTTTCTTTGGGTTTATACTTTTTCCTCATTGCAAGAATGCTATTAACCCTTTGATGGCTCACTTAGTTGAACAAGTGTTGGGAGGAAAAAATTTCGTAAACACTATTTTGGCTGAAACCTTTCTTTCCCTCACTCGATTTAAAGGAAGCGGTGATAAGACCTTCCATTCCTCTCCCTGAGCTTTTACAAATTTGGTTTCTTTCTCATATAAAAGGGTTTGGTGGTTCAATGACTATACTTGATGTTAATAACTCTAATCACCCTATTATGAGATTTGAGAGCAACCAAAAACATGCACCGGATTATCATTATTCTAGGTGGCTAGCTTTCATGAAAAAACCAACTTCCAAGGGTTTCCTATGGCATGCTAAGTGGTTCCAAGTTCGTGTGGCGAGACTTTCATGTGGAGGTGTTGGCCCAATCCCTCTCGGGATTCACCGGAGCAACGGAGTACTATCCAACTAGAGTAACCCGTCGGTATCAAGTTGTGCAAGAGCTTCCCCGGCATTGCAAGCAAATCCACTCCGAGTCAGCTTCATTGATGGAGACCGAGGCCATGAAGATTCCATTCTCACAATTAAATCAATGTGGGATATGTGCCAGCCACGAAAACTCAAGTGGCCCGAGGAGGAGCTCAAGGGCAAAGAAATGAAGTACTATGCCTCAATTAAGTACATTCAACAACACAAGATTCCAGAGGAGTTACTTCTAAAGATACCAAAGGTGCCGCTAAAGATCACCAACCGCGCTGAGAATAAACGCCTCAAAAGGGTTGCTGAAAAAGCTCAAGAGGAGAATAAGCGATTGCGCCGAGTGGTGTCCCGAGTGTATATTGATCAAGCTTGATGAAGTGTTTGAGTCAATCTTGTTGTTTCATTTCTAGATTAATGTTTAGGAAGTTGAGTCATTTACTTTCCTAGTTCATTTGTTTAGGGCATTTTAAGCTTCTATTTCATTAATGAAGTGCTTGAATCAATCTTGCTTCTATTTTGTTAGGATTGTCAAAAACTCCATTAATGAATAAAAGTTTTAGACCATTGCCATGGACCGGTGTATTTCATATGAGATACTTATTTTTGTCCGTTTCTTCAAATTAGGTGATAATGGATCCTCCACGTTCGCCCATCATTACACGATCAAGAGCAAAAATGGCCGACCAAATCGAAATGCGTGATCGTATGACCGCTATGGAAAATCAACTCCAGCAGTTGCTCACCTCTATGCAACTTATGACAGATCAAATGCAATCCCTTCAAGTGAATCAAACTCTTGCATCCGCTCTCCCCGAGATAGTAGTCCCAAAGCAGACGAACAAGGCCCAAATAGGTGATGATGACATGCCGGAACTGGAGGATGACCCACTGTTCGTCACGGCTGAAAAGGCTAAGCCCGACAATGTCCCTAAGGCGGAGCAAGATGAACACTTCACCAAACTTGAAGAGAAACTGAAACAATTGCAAGAATCGCAGAATTCACTCCCGTTCGACTTGTCAGTTTATGAGAAAGTCAAAGTGCCGAAGAAGTTTAAGATGCCGGAGTTCGAGAAATACGATGGTACTTCTTGCCCAAAAGCTCATTTGCAAATGTACCACGTACGCATGGCCCAATACGTCAAGAACGAGCCTCTCATGATCCAATCGTTTCATGCAAGCTTGACGGGGCCCGCACTCAACGGTACATAATGAAGAATGTAAACCTTCTCGACACTTGGAATGAAGTGGCTGACGCTTTCCTAAAGCAGTATAAGTTCAACATGGACATTGCACCTTCCCGAGAGGATCTTGAGCGGATGGAGAAGAAGAAAAGTGAGTCATTTAAGGAGTACGCTGTAAGGTGGTGAAACTTGGCGGCTCAAATCACTCCTGAGCCTACAAACAAGGAGTTGATGAAGTTGTTCGTCAAGACTCTCCCATATGAGTTCCGTAACCGGATGGCTAGCACATACGTTGAGAACTTCAACCAGCTTATCCTAGTGGGTGAACAGATCGAGATGGGGCTAAGGGATGGATGGTTCAATGAACCAACTCTTCAGGGCAAAAGGTTCACCATGAAGAAAGATAAAGAACCAACCACTGAAGTCAATGTTGCATATGTGCAACCAGCCCCTAGTAAGCCTCCGATGGTTCGTGTCCCCGGGAATCAGCAAGATGGAGGCCGAGTGCCTGCACAGCGGCAATTCACCAAAAGGCAGTTCTCTCCTCTTCCTAGCCCTCTATCTCAGGTCTTACCGATACTCCGAAACAAGGGATTAATCTCCCACGAACCAAAGCGGCCCAATGCTGAAAAATTCTCCAACTATGACCCCTCCAAAAAATGTGAGTATCATATGGGAGAGGTCGGCCATTCAACTGATGAATGTTTGACTTTGAAACACAAGATCCAAAATTTGTTGGATACTAAGGCATTTTCTTTCCGTACCACCCAACCGAATGTCAAGAAGAATCCGTTGCCGGAACATCGGGAAACGTGAATGCAATCTTCGAGTTCAATGCGGCAAAAAGATGAACTTGAAGGTGTCTGTCAAAGATATCTATAGCGGATTAGTTAGAGTTGGTTATTATCCGACAGATGAGAATCCTCCCTTGCCTACCATGAAGGAAAGGGTTCAAGAAATGGTTAAGGCTGGCATGATCATATATGCTAACCAAGCTGGAACAGTGTCAACTATCTCCGAAGTCGTCATTGATTGGGAGAAGGAATTTGCTAAGCTAAGTGCTGAAAAGAGTGAATCAGATCCATTGATCGAGGACATGTCCCCACTTGAGGACGCCTCCGACCATGAAGGATTGATAGTGGAAGTGCCTTCAACTCGATGAAGAAATAATTATTGAGATGCCCCACTGTATGAGTACAAGGATAACAAAGCAGTCCCTTGGTCATACGAGCTAGATGTTGACCGATTACAAGGTCCGGGTCGAACCTATGCTCAAGCTAATGCCCAACCCGCAAAGCCATTCTTGCGACGAAGAGGCCAAAGAATTTCTAGCTATAATCAAAGCAAGTGAGTATAACGTGGTCGACCGTTGCGGAAATTGCCTCGCTCGAGATCTCTTTACTTGAACTCTTGCAAACATCTCCTACACATCAAAAGTCTCTAATGAAGGTTCTAAGCGAAGTTCGTGTACCAGAGACGATCGAGGTAGACAGGTTGGAGGAATTCGTAGGATCGATTCTTCTTAAGGATTTAATAGCCTTTTCTGATGAAGAATTCCCTCTTGAGGGGAGGGGACATACCAAGGCATTATATATATCCGTCAAGTGCAAGGCTTCCCATATGGCTCGAGTACTCATTGATAATGGGTCCGCTTGAATATCCGTCCATTGGCGACTCTTCACCGCCTGAAAATAGACCCTTCAAAAATAAGTGCTGCAAAGACCTCCGTCCGAGCTTTTGATGGTACGAGAAAGGAGGTGATAGGGGAGATCCACCTTGATCTGCAAATAGGGCCGGTGATGTTCAACGTCCTTTTCCAGGTGATGGACATTCCTACCGCATTCAATTTTCTATTAGGGCGTCCTTGGATTCATACTCGCGGAGCCTGTACCATCAAGTCTCCACCAAAGCGTGAAATTTGTTGTCAAAGGAAAACTAGTCATTGTTCATGGCGAGGAGGATCACCGGATCTATCATGAGACGGCTATCCCTTATGTCGAGCCGGAACATAGGGAGGAGTCGAGCTACCAATCGTTTGAGCTCGTATCCACTATCCATGCATCTCGAGGATCGGCAGCACCCATCCCTGATGTGTCAAATGCAGCAGTTATGGTAGCAAGAGTGATGGTTGGAAATGGCTTTATTCCTGGCCGTGGACTTGGTAAAAAAAGAACAGGTATCCGGAACCCTATTGAAGCCCCTCGAAGGTCTCGTTCCGCCGGATTAGGGTACCATGGAAGATGTGGAGGACATGAACAAGAGAGGAAAAACTCATTACTCCTCGATATCCGCGAGACATTCCCGGGCCCTGCTAGAATGATGCATGATGAGGGAGGAATGATCGACACCCGAGGTATCGTGCTCGATGGATGGAGTGGCGTGGACGACCCGACAACTTCAAAGATAGAGGATTCAGATGATGGGATGGAAGGGATCACGACCCTATTCGATGATCTCCTTATAGGTGCCATTGATGAAGAACCATCAGAGGAAATGGGTGCTGGCCCACAAGAGTAACACATTTACTTTTCCACACTCCCCTGCGTGGTAATCTTATCGCTTTTAGGATTTGATGTTTTATAGGGTTTGCTTATCGTATTTTGCATATCGTTTGTCAGAATCAATGTTTTCTAGGGTTTGCTTACTAGGGTTTTATTTCGCTTTGATTGTCGCATATCGTCAGGGTTTCATTTCACTTTGATTGTCGTACTTTTCAATCCAATAAATGTAATTTGGTTGATGAATATCAATTACGATTACAAGTTTTATTTTGAGGGCATGATGGGGTATACCAAACCAGCCCGTTGATGATATCAACCGATGAAAGAAAAGAAAAATCCAAGGAGAATTCTGAGGCCCGGGCTTCATCATGCTTCCTCGTGAAAAAAAAAAAGCTTTTCCAAAATGTTTTGTCAAATTTTTTTAAAAAATAATTTTAAAAAAAAAAATCGAAGGAAAATTCAAAAAAATAGAAAAGAAATTCATGCCTTTTAGCCCTGTTTGTCTTTTTGAACTATCCATTTTATGTTTCAGGAGCAGCCTTATGATAGGCAAAGAGGTGAAAATGGTCCAATCCAATGTCATAAGCGATGACGGTGATGACCCTGATGATCCAAATGGTGACTCCATTAGAGTACAACAAAGTTGGGAGCAACATGAAAACCCAAAGTTCTCACCTCTGAGCAAACCATCACTATCAATCTGAGTGATGCCGAGGAGCCCAAAGAGATAAAGATTGGGGCAAATCTTCCCAAAGATGAGGCCGAGCACCGACTCGGTTGCTAAAAGAATATCAGGATATCTTTGCTTGGACATACGCTGATATGCCGGGTTTAGATCCGTCGATTGTGGAACATTGTTTGCCCACTAATCCAGACGTGCATCCTAAGAAGCAGAAGCTCCGGAGGACTAAACTAGAGCTCTCGAAGAAGATAGAAGAGGAAGTAATGAAACTTCTCAAAGTGGGGTTCATCGAAGTCTCGCAATACCCTGAATGCGTGGCCAACATAGTATCGGTCATGAAGAAAGACGGTCGAGTCCGAGTGTGTGTTGATTACCGTGATTTGAACAAGGCCAGCCCAAAGGACGACTTCCCATTGCCACATATCGATGTTCTCGTGGATAGTACTGCCGGATTTGAACTATTCTCTTTCATGGACGGTTTTTCTGGCTACAACCAAATAAGAATGAAGGATGAAGATAAAGAGAAGACAGCATTTATCACCCCGTGGGGAACCTTTCATTATAAGGTCATGCCCTTCGGACTCAAAAATGCAGGGGCAACTTACCAACGAGCCATGGTTACGTTGTTCCATGACATGATGCATGAAGAAATCGAGGTCTATGTTGACGATATGATTGCAAAAACCCGGCCTGGGAAAAGTCATGTTGAAACCCTCAAGAAGTTATTTGATCGGCTTCGTGAATTCAAACTCCGTTTAAACCCTGCCAAGTGCGTGTTCGGGGCAGCATCAGGAAAATTACTTGGGTTTATGGTGAGTAGCAAAGGGATCGAAATTGACCCATCTAAAGCCAAGGCAATATGTGAGCCGCAACCTCCGTCGACGGTGAAGGAGGTCCGGAGTCTCCTAGGGAGACGAATTACATTGCACGATTCATTTCCCAACTCTCGAGACCGCTAAGCCATTCTTCAAACTCTTGAGGAAAAACGTACAAGTTGAGTGGAATGATGAATGTCGAGAGGCGTTCGATAAGCTGAAGCAATATTTGATGAATCCACCAGTTCTTGTCCCGCCAATATCGGGGCATCCTTTGATTTTGTACCTCACAATCCATAGTGAGTCACTTGGCGCGATGTTAGCTCGGAAAAGTCCCGTGGATCGAAGGAACGGGCCATTTATTACCTCGTAAAAAGTTCACGTCTCGGAGCTAAAGTATTCGATGCTGAAAAAACTTGTGCTGCGTTAGTATGGGTATTGCATAGACTGCGACAATACACCTTGCATTACCAGACGTTTCTCTTGACTGAGAACGATCCCATCAAGTATTTATTTAATCAACCAGCTTTGGTGGGTAAGCTAGCCAAATGGCAGGTCTTGATTTCGGAATTCGACGTGCAGTTCATGCCACAAAAATCAGTTAAAGGCCGAGTAATTGCTGACATATTGGCTGAGAATCCTAGAATCTTCAATGATGATGATTGTCCTTTGGATGATCGTATTTTGGCCATAAACGAAGATGCATGGTCTATGTTCTTTGATGGAGCTGTGAACTTGTCCGGTTCTGGTACTGGGGCAGTACTAATATCCTCAGACGGACAATACCACCCAGTTGCTGCGAAATTAATATTTCCATGCACTAACAATATTGCTGAATACGAAGCTTGTATTCTCGGACTTCAGGCCGCAATTGAAATGGGAGTGGCCAAATTGAAAGTATATGGAGATTCTGCACTGATCATACTCCAAACCATAGGTGAATGGAAGACCAGGGATGCCAAATTACTGCCATATCATAAGTACCTCGAAGAGTTGGTGAAGGAGTTTGACGAAATCTCGTTTGACTATTTGGCTAGATCTCATAATCAGTTTGCCGATGCCCTGGCGACGTTGTCATCTATGTTGCAAGTTACTGATGGTTTAGAAGTTGAGCCTTTGAAAATTGAGGTTCTAGCCAAACCTTCTTATTGCATGGCCGTGAATGAAGAGCTTGATGAGAAGCCATGGTATTATGACATCATGAACTATATTCAAAAGCAGGAATTTTCTGAATGGAGCACTCCAGCCGATAGAAAATACATAATGAAGATGGCCTCAAAGTTCTTCGTCAGTGGTAAGAATTTATACAGGAGATCTTATGATTCAGTTTTATTGAGGTGCGTAGATGAAGCAGAAGCTACCCAAATCATGCAAGAAGTGCATGAAGGAGTTTGTGGCCCACACATGAATGGGCACATGTTAGCCAAGAAGATTATGAGACTAGGTTACTATTGGCTTGCACTGGAAAGTGACTGCATACAACATGTTAGAAGTTGCCATCGTTGCTAAATTCATGGAGATAAAATAAATGTTCCTCCAACGGAGTTGCACCAGCTATCTGAGCCATGGCCTTTCTCAATGTGGGGGATCGATGTGATTGGCCCAATAAATCCCAAAGCTTCAAATGGGCACCGATTCATATTGGTGGCAATAGATTATTTTTCAAAGTGGATTGAAGCCGCATCATATGCTAATGTCACGGCCTGAAATGTTGTGAAGTTTATCAGGCGTGACATAATCGCCCGTTATGGTGTCCCCGAAGCAATTGTCACTGACAATGGGACAAATCTGAATAACAAGTTCGTTGATGAGTTGTTCGGTGAGTTCAAAATCAAGCATTTGAATTCATCACCTTACCCCCGCAAATGAATGGAGCTGTTGAGGCAGCTAATAAGAACATCAAGAAGATCCTGGCTAAGACAGCCGAGAATTATCGAGATTGGCATGACAGGTTACCCTTTGCTCTAATGGCGTATCGGACCTCGATCCGAACATCTACCGGGGCAACCCCTTTTTCCTTAGTTTATGGCATGGAGGCAGTCTTGCCTGTGGAAGTAGAAATCCCCTCTCTGAGAGTCTTATCCCAAGTGGAATTGTCCGAGGCAGAATGGACACAACAAAGGTTTGAGCAGTTGAACCTAATTGACGAGAAAAGGTTAAAAGCTATTTGCCATGGTCAGACGTATCAACAAAGAGTAGCCAAGTCTTTCAATCGGAAGGTACAGCCGAGACACTTCGAAGTGAATGATCTAGTTCTAAGAAAGGTGTTGCCGATTTTTCCTGATCCTAGAAGCAAATTTGCTCCAAATTATAGCGGCCCGTCGATTTTTCCTTTATCCCAAACACTACGTGATCATCCATTGTTTAAACCCTTCGAGTCCACACACGTGAACAATTTTTAAATTACCCCTGTCAAGAACCACCCCACATTGGGGCAAGCTAGAGGTAAAACGACGTCATGAGGTGAGGAATTTGATAGGAATATTCTTGCTCTCACTTGCATCAATCTTCAGGTATTGCTATTACATTGAATTTATACGATAATTCAAGTGCCTTAGGATGATGAAGAGCAGTTCTTTCTCTATCCAACACACTTTATCCATTGCGTAGCATCTTGAGCCTGTAAATTCGTGATCATCCCCCACACTGGGGCAAGGCAAAAGGCAAATGTCCAAGCAGCAAAAAATGAAAACTCCTCAAGAACCCAAATGTTAAAGCATTACGTGGTTATTCAAAAAAAAAAAAAAAACAAAAGGGGCATGAAAAAGCAGTGTGCCTGGTAAAAGCAAGGCCAATGCCCATAAAAAAATGAAAGAAAGAGTCAAGATAAATGATTATCAGTTGTAAAAGGGTGTATTCCCAATGGAGTGGTACTCAAAGAACTCAAATGCCAAGTTTTTATAGTACCTACGAGGAAAATCCCGATGGTGAAGAAGAAGACCGGTGACAATGCCAAGATGATCACCAATTCTCATCTCCTTATACACATTTTGAGCCTAATGATCCATTCACTTCCCAACCCATGAACTTAATCTATGTTACGTCCCTTACAAAGTCTCTTCAGATTAGGGCACCGAAATTAACGTAGGAATTCATATGCTTAAAAGCATCGCTCGAAGAAGTGCGAGCAAGACCATCTTTATCTCATTTCGCAGGTTCCTTGACTTGTAAACCTGAAGGTGATTGCGAAGTATTGTTCTTTCATTAGCCTTGACTCGAAGAGTCCCTCTTTGTTGAGCCATTGACCGAGCCTACATTACGGTCCCGATAAAGACCTCTCGATTGACAAGGTCGTACCGCTTGCGAGAATACTCGAACCCTTGTTGACATGATGAAAGTAAGATTGAGTGATTCCTGTGATTCGACATTAATGGTTGGGACAAAATAGCCTTCTTAATGAGAGTGAGTGAAAGTCCTTTCTAATTGAAAGTCTCTCATTTGGTATTCTTGAAAATCCATGTCATGAGTAAAAATTGTCATAAACGATGATTCTCCCCAGTGGAAGTTCGGTGGTGCAAATATGGTAAAACCATCATGCATAAATCTTGATTGAATGGATAAAAGCTTCAATGGACTTTCGAGTGTGTTGAATTGCTTACTTCTTTGGCGAATGCATGTATTTTTGCTCTAATCATGTCCGAGGTAATGTTTCCTTGAAGACCCAAGAGCTCCCGACATTTATGTTGCCTTTCGAAGCCTCAAGGTGAGAAACCTCCATGAATATTTGAAATACATCCTCGATGTTCCAAAACTTCTTTCTACCAAGAGGTAAGTGACATTCACGAATATCCCAGGTTTGTCCTAGGTATTCCCAAATTCTTGATATATGCCTCAAAACTCGTTGTTAAGCATTTCACTCAGGATGTGAATGCTTTCCGATCTTTTTCGTTATACCTTAGTCTGGACCTAGGTATTTCGAATCTTCTTAATCCAATATTCATCTCACCTAACATTGAGTGTTTATTGGTTAAGTTACAAAATTCTTGACATCTCATCCGGATCTCGAATGTCTCAAAACTCTTCGGTAAACATTTCACTGGATGTGAATGTTTTTCGATCTTTTCGTTATACCCTAGTCGGATCTAGGTATCTCGAATCTTCTTAATCCAATATTCATCTCACCTAACATTGAGTGTTTACTGGTTAAGTCCCAAAATTCTTGACATCTCAGTTTGGATCTGAATGTCTCAAAACTCTTCGTTAAACATTTCACTCTGGACGTGAATGTTTTTCGATCTTTTTCGTTATACCTTAGTCTGGATCTAGGTATTTCGAATCATCTTAATCCAATATTCATTTCACCTAACATTGATTGTCTATTGGTTAAGTTCCAAATTTCTTGACATTTCAGTCTAGATCTGGATGTCTCAAAACTCTTCGTTAAATATTTCACTCTGGATATGAATGTTTTTCGATCTTTTTTCGTTATACCCTAGTCCGGATCTAGGTATCTCGAATCTTCTTAATCCAATATTCATCTCACCTAACATTGAGTGTTTACTGGTTAAGTCCCAAAATTCTTGACATCTCGTTTGGATCTCGAATGTCTCAAAACTCTTCGTTAAACATTTCACTACGGACGTGAATGTTTTTCGATCTTTTCGTTATACCTTAGTCCGGATCTAGGTATTTCGAATCATCTTAATCCAATATTCATCTCACCTAACATTGAGTGTCTATTGGTTAAGTTCCAAATTTCTTGACATTTCGGTCTGGATCTGGATGTCTCAAAACTCTTCGTTAAATATTTCACTCTGGATATGAATGTTTTTCGATCTTTTTCGTTATACCTTAGTCTGGATCTAGGTATCTCGAATCTTCTTAATCCAATATTCATCTCACCTAACATTGAGTGTTTATTGGTTAAGTCCCAAAATTCTTGACATCTCGTTTGGATCGAATGTCTCAAAACTCTTCGTTAAACATTTCACTACGGACGTGAATGTTTTTCGATCTTTTCGTTATACCTTAGTCTGGATCTAGGTATTTCGAATCATCTTAATCCAATATTCATCTCACCTAACATTGAGTGTCTATTGGTTAAGTTCCAAATTTCTTGACATTTCAGTCTGGATCTAGATGTCTCAAAACTCTTCGTTAAATATTTCACTCTGGATATGAATGTTTTTCGATCTTTTTGGTTATACCTTAGTCTGGATCTAGGTATTTCGAATCTTCTTAATCCAATATTCATCTCACCTAACATTGAGTGTTTATTGGTTAAGTCCCAAAATTCTTGACATCTCGCCCGGATCCGGATGTCTCAAAACTCTTCGTTAAACATCTCACTGGATGTGAATGTTTTTCGATCTTTTCGTTATACCTTAGTCCGGATCTAGGTATTTGAATCCTCTTAATCCAATATTCATCTCACCTAACATTGAGTGTTTATTGGTTAAGTCCCAAATTTCTTGACATCTCAGTCTGGATATGGATGTCTCAAAACTGTTCGTTAAGCATTTCATTATGGATATGAATGCTTTCTGATCTTTTTCGTTATACCTTAGTCTGGATCTAGGTATTTCGAATCCTCGTAATCCAATATTCATCTCACCTAACATTGAGTGTTTTTGGTTAAGTCCCAAATTTTTGACATCTCGATCCGGAGCTGGATGTCTCAAAACTGTTCGTTAAGCATTTCATTCGGATATGAATGCTTTCGATCTTTCTCGTTATACCTTAGTCTGGATCTAGGTATTTCGAACCCTCTTAATCCAATATTCATCTCACCTAACATTGAGTGTCTATTGGTTAAGTTCCCAAATTCTTGACATCTCAGGCTGGATCTGGATATCTCAAAATTTTTCTCCGTTTAGGCGACCGTAGAATGGTACGGGCCCTGGACATGTAACACCAACTATGTCGAGTTACTCTACCCTCCCCGAAGGCAAGTTATTCCAGGTAAGTTCCTTTTATCACTGGCATTAGCATTTCTATGCATAATATAAATTGCATTTCAAAAAAAAAAAAAAAAAAAAAAAGAGAGGATCCATAGTCCCGCCAAAATATCATCCATTGCATGTTCATGGTCAAAATTTAGGTATCATATTGTCTTTGAATGCAACCTCTCGCAAGCTCACCTTCAAAGAGGGGCAGCTGTTGACACCTAAATTTTGACTAATCATTTAGTAATTAATTGCATAAAAATTTAGGGATTAATCTTTAAACCCTAAGAAAAAATAGTAAAATTACATTTCATGTAGCCGCATTTGCATTTGTACTAAGAGGACAACAAGAAGCAGGGGCTCGCGGTCGATTGCATGCACAAAAGGATGGTCTCTCTTTCGCTAGTCTGAACATGCATAAGAAAAAATGATGAGGAAAGAAGCTCTCGCATGTCCAATATCTATTCCTCATTAATGCATGCACAAATTCGGTGGACGTGCGGATTCTGGGGAAATCTTCAAAGAAGCAAAAGCAGCCCATAATATTATACAATATGTCAGCTTTGGTGGCACCAAGAAGAAACCTCCTCATTAATGCATCGCCATACACGCACGAAATGGGACAGGCGCCTGCAAGAAGATTTCTTTGCGGAAGAGCGGAGTGGTGGCCGAAAGAAAGGTCTGGATAAGATCAAAAAAAAAAGGGGGGAATTTGCCTGTTAATTAGAAATCATATCTAGGTCTGTTGATGTGAATTCTGATCTAACAATGCAGATGCTTTCATTGCTATGAGGTAAGTCCTGCAATTTATTCATCGCTTTCTTGGGTGTTAAATTGGTGGATTGCGCATCCGCATGATCACCTCACATGTTAGGAAAGTGAATTAAAATCAATCCAAGCTGCCTGCAAAACATGTTTTTTCAAAAGAGAAAGGTACCGAAAGGGCGTTAGAGAAATCTAGCGTAACCAAGTCCCCGAACTCACAATCTCTCGGTTCGTAGGAGTGAAGTAATTCTCCCGTTACTTTACTTGGGTTTCTAATCGACCCACCAAAAATAGATTAGTGGCGACTCCTAATTGAAAAATCAATTGCATGTTAAGAATTTGAACCTAAGTCGCGAATTGGTATGGGTTTGGGAGAGCCCGAGCTAAGTCTAGGCTTAGCAATCCATTAGCCGAACCCTTAGGTGGTCCAACCCGCTTCGGGAGGTCGCGACAGCCTTGGCGACTCAGCTGGGGAATTGAGTTGAAACTCTTAGTGGACTTAGGCCAATTTTCTTTTTGAAAAAATGTTTTTGTTTGGCAGCAAGGATCCCAGGTACGTCCCTAATATTTAAGGTGTTAAATGTTCTTGCAGGATGGGAGGTATAAGGGGAAGTGTTTGCTGACCTTTGTTTTGCAGGGAGGTGTAGGAATGTATGGTTTATTTTCATGAACGAAGTGTTGTTTGATATAAATTGTCGTGCATGCCTTGCATCTAGCACTACACTATTGCACACACAACCCGCCGCCGGACCTGGGCCGCATAGGATAATCTAAGTGTGTTAGCTTAGTGTGAGTAGTATACCGGTATACTATATCAGCTTAGCGCGAGCAGTATACCTTATCAACTTAGTGTGAGCTATATTATTTATCAGCTTAGTGCGAGCTATACTATCTATCTTTAGCTTAGTGCGAGCAGATCTTGATGGGAT
Source organism: Eucalyptus albens (assembly GCA_014182695.1). Classification (NCBI taxonomy): domain Eukaryota; kingdom Viridiplantae; phylum Streptophyta; class Magnoliopsida; order Myrtales; family Myrtaceae; genus Eucalyptus; species Eucalyptus albens. Next base: position 40,372,105 of record CM024653.1, on the reverse strand, counting down.
CGAATTGATAAATAGTATTGAATGGAACAACCATGAGATGGTCTTGTTGATATGGAATTGACTGAGTCGATTGATCATTAACTCGATCTGATGTTATGATCTGACTTATTGATGTGATGCGATAAATTTATGAATTGTATTGACTTGCAGGAAGAAATCGAGGCAAAGGTAAGTCCTCTGGCTTGTGCTTGTGCTTAGGCAGCCCTTAGAGCATATTTTCTTCCTAGTCGGGTCCTAGGGGGCGAACTTGTTGAGATGTCATTTCACCCCGTTGTGGGATAACATTTTCAAGTTCCTAGATGACAGCTCCTCCCGAGCTTTTTGGTTAGTTGAAGAAGGTTACAAAGCAGGTATCTTACATCCCGCTTCATGGTAGCCCAAGAGGATGGGTCTATGAGCTTGTAGGGTACATGGTTTGGGTTGATGAGGCCTTACCTCACAAGGTACCCCATCAATACAGATCATGCTACCGACGTGCGTGGGATGGACAGAGAGAGGGTCCCATACCGGAATTTGAGATACCTATGAATGTGCTGGAGGTTGTTTTTGGGAAAGGCACGGTAGATCCTCCGGCTAGTTTCGTGGTAGACCCGTACTTGTTGGATCTAAGATCCCTGATGTATTTAGCTGAAGGCTTCAATGAGGATGAGGAAGAGGATTTGTAGCTCTATGAAACCCCCTTGTTTTACAGACCCTGTTTTTATAGATTAGTAATGTCTATGACATGGCTTGATATATGTATATATAAGTGTGTTGTGGCTTGAAAAATTTATGGCCCTGCTTTTTTTATCTCATTATGTTGTTGTCTAGAGATTATTTATTTGTTTCGCATGTGCATTAAAATGAATGGGTCAGTGATACGTTCTAGGACGTCACTATTTAATCGACCAATGAGGGATGGGCACGCGCTCGAAGGATTGGGGCGTGACATCCCTGTTTAATGGCGTTAGAACGAAGTTTAGTGATTGGAGTGATAAGGTGCGATAAGTCTATAGGATAGTTAGTATGACTGACCTTTAATTCATACTGGTGTATGTCTATGATAGCTATTTGGTAGAAATTTTTTGTTGGTGTGGATCGCTTGGCTTCTAATTCTATGTGGAATTAGAGGTAGGTTCAGTAGAAACTAAGTCATGAGTGATCAGGAGCGGAGGACTCTTAGGAAGCGTATTATTGTGCCGGTGACTCAAGGTAGGACACCGACAAGAGTCGGTACCCAAGGAGGCCGAGGTAGAGCGCCAGCTCAGGCTAGCGCTAGTGGAATAGCATTGCCGCCTATTGGTGCTGGGGTTGCAGCCCTTGGTGATCCCTGGTTCGAGGGGATCATGCAGGCCCTTGAAGTCATGAGAGATTTGATGGGGCAGTAGGCCCAGAACCAAGCCGCCGCCGTCACTCAAGCTATTGTCATTGCTGCATCTATTGAAGTTCCAGCTAGGAACGTAGTTGTGGAGAGGGAGAGACCAATCCACAAATTGGTAAAGCAATTTTTGAAGCTGAACCTGCCGAGGTTCACTGGTACTGGAGGCCCCGAGACTGCCTCGCTATGGATTCAAGACCTAGAAAAAGCTTTTGCACTTCTAAGGTGCAATGAGGAGGAAAAAGTTGTCATGGTAGTATATCAACTACAGGATAACGCAAATACGTGGTGGAGAGCTGCCAGACATACAGTGATCCCGGGAGGAGCAATCTCAGTGTGGAACGCATTCCTTAGAGCGTTCAATGATAAGTACTTTTCGGGTAGTGCCCGAGAGCAGAAAATGGAGGAATTTTAGCGCCTCCGCTAAGGAATGATGACGGTTGACTAGTACGAGATCAAATTCGCGGAGCTTTCTCAGTATGCTCCAAGGTTGATAGAAGATCTAGAAGAAAAAGCTCAAAGGTTCATGAATGGCCTTTGACTAGAGTTGAAGCAACTGTTGGTGCCGTTGGATCTGAAAGACTATCGAGAAGTTTACCATCGAGCCTAGCTGTTAGAAAGGAGTTTGAACAAACAAGCTACCTCGTCTGGATTGAGGTTTAATTCGAGTAGAGAGGGGATCCGACATAGGAAGAGGCCCATGACCGGAGGAAGATTCCATGTTCCACCCAATAGGAAGGGTGAAGTTGGCAAGCCAGTGCCAAGTCGGAACGATTTGTGTTGCGCTTGTGGAAGGCGACATGGTTTGGCCCCATGCCCTCGAAGAACGGGCACCTATTTTGAATGTAGCCAGCAGGGTCACATGGCCAGAGATTGTTCTAGAAGGCCAAAAGGACAACTGCAATTGCTGTTGCCACCATCGATGGATCAAATCAGAGGATATGCGCCACAGAACACACCACAGGGTGGACAGCTTAGACCCCCAACTTAGGGAACAGTGAATGCCATCACTAGAGGTCAGGCTGAGAATGTGCTTGATGTGATCACAGGTACAGTTTCGCTAATTAACCATGCTGCTTATGCTTTATTCAACTCTGGCGCGACTCATTCTTTTATTGCCGAGCAATATGTTAAATTGATAGGATTGATTCCTGAGTTGCTAGAGTTAGTGGTTAGCATATCTACACCGTTAAAGGATAAGTTGTTGTCTGCATTGGGTTGTTTTGGTTGCAATTTAGCGATTGGTGAGCGACAAGAGATGATAGATTTATTAGTCCTGGCCATGTATGACTTTGACTTGATAATTGACATGGACTGGCTCACCAAGCAACAAGCTAAGATGGACTGTTGTCGTAAAGTGATTCAATTTGACCTGTTAGAGGGTGAGAGTTTCGAGTTTTTTGGAAGTCGAGGAGGACCCTCGATTACCTTGATCTCGTCGCTTAAGGCAACCCGTTTGTTAAACGAGGGTTGTCAAGGTTACCTGGCAATTGCCGTGGATACAACAGTTAAAGAGTTGAAGATCGAAGATACTTCAGTGGTGCGAGAATTTCCAGATGTATTGCCAAAGGAATTGCCAAGCTTACCACCAGGGAGAGAGATCAAGTTTGTAATTGAATTAGCACCCGGCATAGAGCCAATCTCTAAGGCTCCTTATCAGATGTTGTTATCTGAGTTGAAAGAACTAAAGGTGCAAATGCAGGAGTTGTTAGATAAGAGATTTATATGTCCCAGTGCATCACCTTGAGGAGCACTAGTTTTGTTTGTGAAAAAGAAATATGGTTTGTTATGCGTTTGTGCATCGACTATTGTCAACTCAATCAGGTGATGATCAAGAATAAGTACCCACTCTCGAGGATTGATGACTTGTTTGACCAACTACAAAGAGCGTTGATATTTTCAAAAATCGACTTGAAGACAAGAAATCATCAGCTGAGGATCAGGAAGGAGGATATTCCAAAGTCAGCGTTTTGTACTCGATACGGCCATTATAAATTCACTATAATGCTGTTCGATTTGACGAACACCCTAGCTACTTTTATGGATCTGATGAACCAAGTGTTCAAAGAATATCAGGATTAGTTAGTGATCGTGTTCATCGATGATATTCTGGTATATTCAAGAAGTGATGAGGAGCATGAGAGTCATTTGAGAATGGTACTGCAGACTCTGAGAATTCACGAGCTGCACGTCAAGTTCAACAAGTGCAAGTTTTGGTTAACTCGTGTTGCTTTCCTAGGTCACGTGATTTTAGGTGAAGGAATCTTCGTGGACCTAGCTAAGATTGAAGCAGCGATTAAATGGCCAAGACCGACTATAGTGACATAGATCAGAAGTTTTCTGGATTTAGCTAGTTACTACAGAAGGTTCATGGAAGGATTTTTGGCTTTAGCGTCGCCATTGACTTGACTCTTGAAGAAAGAAGAGAAGTTTGTGTGGACAGACAAGTGCAAGCGTAGTTTCCAAGAGTTTAAGCAAAAGCCGACTACCGTACATGTGCTGACCATTCCATACGGTCCTGGAGGATACGAGATCTACAGTGATGCGTTGTTCAGAGGACTAGGTTGCGTGCTGATGCAACATGGTAGGGTTGTTGCATACACCTCCCATCGATTGAGACCTCATGAACAGAATTACCCGATGCATGACTTAGAACTCGCAGCAATCATTTTTGCCTTGAAGATTTGGAGACATTATTTGTGTGGATAGAGATTTCAGATCTTCACTGACCATTAAAGTCTCAAGTGTCTATTTTCTCAGAAGGAGTTGAATATGAGACAGCGTCGTTGGGTGGAACTTTTGAAGCACTACGATTGTGATATTCTATATCACCTTAGAAAGGCGAATAAGGTCGCTGACACTTTAAGTCGGAAGTCTTCAGTCGCACACATGCTGATTAAGGAGTGGAATTTACTCGAGAGAGCTCGAGATTCGGTTTTCAAGTTTGAGGTAAGCCACCTTTCGAATCTTATGGCCACCCTTAGAATTGAGCCGGATGTGCAGATCAGGATCAAACTACTTCAGCTAATAGACCTAGATGTTCAGAAGATTCTGCAAGAGGACACCGATAAAAGAAAGACTGACTTTCAAATTTCTGAGGATAGAATACTGAGGTTCCGAGGATGATTATGTGTACCTGACGATGTAGATCTTAGAAAGGAAATCTTATCAGAAGCTCATCGTAGTAGTTACGGCATTAATCCTGTCAATACCAAGATGTATCAGAATCTGCATCAACACTATTGGTGGTCTGGTATGAAGGCGGACATTGCTAAACATGTCTTCAAGTGTTTGACGTGTCAGTAAGTAAAAGCCCAGCATTGTAAGCTAGGAGGACTTTTGCAACCTCTGGAGATCCTAGAGTGGAAATGAGAGCACGTCACGATAGATTTCGCGATAGGTTTACTGAGGAGTCAAAGAGGAAATGATTCCATTTGGGCAGTGGTCAACAAACTGACAAAGTCGACTCACTTCATTGTAGTACGGAAAGATCTTGACTTGGATAGACACGCAGAGTTATACGTGCGTTAGATTGTTCGTCTGCATGGAGTGCCGGTAACAATTACTTTGGACCGAGACTCAAGATTTACAGCCGTTTTTTGGAAGAGTTTGCAAGCTGCTCTAGGAACCAATCTGCAGTATAGTACGGCATATCATCCTCAGACAGATGGCCAGTCTGAGAGGATAATTCAAATCCTCGAATACATGCTGTGAGCTTGCGTGTTGGATTTTAAGGGAAGCTAGGAGGAATAGCTTCATTTGGTCGAGTTTGCCTACAACAATAGCTACCAGCAGTGCATTTAAATGGCTTATTTCGAGGCGTTGTATGACAGAGCGTGCAGAATGCTAGTATGTTGGGATGAAGTTAGGAAAGAAAGATTATAGGCCCAGAGTTGATTCAACAGTCAGTGGATACAGTTACAGTCATTAGGAATAGATTAAAGACCACTCAAAGTCGTTAGAAAAGTTATGCCGATAAGCGCCAGAGACCATTGGAATTTCAAGTTGGTGATTATATTTTTTTTAAAGTGTCACCAATGAGAGGTACTTCGCGCTTTGGCAAGAAAGGAAAACTGAGTCCGAGGTATGTAGGTACATTTGAGGTTCTAGAGAAAATCGGGATTCTAGCGTATTGTCTTGTGTTGCCGCCGAAACTGAAGCAAGTACATGATGTCTTTCACATGTCAATATTGAGGAAGTATAAGCCTGATCCGAACCACGTGCTTAATTTCGAAGAATTGGATGTAGACGACAGAGTGTCGTACGTTAAAAGCTCGGTCCAGATCATGGATAGGAAAGAGCAAGTTTTGTGTACCATGACCATCCCATTGGTCAAAGTGGTCAGGCAACACCATGGCACTGAAGGAACAACCTAGGAGAGTGAAGAGTTAATGAGACAATTGTACTCCCACCTTTTGGCTTAAATTTTTGTAATTGTTTAAATTTCGAGGACGAAATTTTTTATAAGAGGAGAAGAGTTGTGACATCCCGAATTTTCAATTCTATTTTCCATTGAATAAATAAGGTCTTTCATCGACGCACCTATAGTGCTATTCTTAGAACTGATCACTCGTGGGATAACTAGATTATTTAAGGAAGTCATTAAGGGATTTTAATGCAATAGACTTGGGAATTCGACTAGGAATCGGCTGCTCGGCTGTGCTCATCTGCAGAGGTCATTACGGCATAGTTAAAAGTCAATTAGAGATTAGAGATAGGTCGGTTCGACAGAGATTTGTGGCTAAACGTGGGTGATTCCATTAAATTACAAAACTTTCATCAATCGACACTAGATTGATTTTTCTGTCGTTTTGGTACCCTGTGTCCATATTTGAAACCTCGAGATTTTCACGACCCCCGAGGGTCGCAATGTGTCGAAGAGGTTTATTGTAGCTTGAAGAAAATCGACAACGAGTCATTTGCACTAAAAATTTCTAAAAGCTACCCGGTAGCCTAAGTCACGTTAAAATCACGTCAGATTGAAATTAATCGCGAAATTGTATCCGATTTCAGAAATTGAAAGTTCTGTCATGTCACAAATCATTTTAGGAATGTTGACTTAACCTCTGAAGATATTTCTGCAAACCGATATTTTGGCGGAAAAAGTCGAGATATGGCTATTTTTGACCAGGAAATTTATAGGACCATTTTTATCGTGAAATTGAGATGCAAGTTGGTTCTAATGGCGAGGAAAAATACCAATTTAATCATGGACTCAATAATGGAATTTATGGGAGCCAAATTGCATTGAATCAAGGAGGAAATGGAAGTGGAATTGGGAGAGATTGAGCAAAATTTGTAACCCCCTTTAGACCCAACATTTGGACCATTTCAAAAGCTTCCTAGACAAGCCTTGAGCTGGATTTTGGCTGAGGAACCCAGCTGGCTTGGTGGGACACACCAAGGGGACAAAGAGATGAGAGAGAGAGAGAGAGAGAGAGAGACCAAGGTAGCCCCCCTTGCAGCAACGGGTTCCCCCTCTCTTCTCCCTCTTCCATTGCCGTCGACCACCCTCCTTTGTAGACCAAGAACTTCAAAAACTTGTAGAGAGAAGCCGGTAGCCCTCCCCAAGCCGTTAAGTATCCCGAAGAAGCCCCGGAGTCTCGCCCGCTTGCCCGCAAGCCGTTGGTCCACCGTCATTGTCGTGTGCCTATCCGCGGGTCCAACTGTGCCATCTCGCCCCTTGTCACGCCCAGCTGCCATTCCTCGTCTCCTCTTGCCGTCATGGAAGCCGCCAAAGGTTGTCACGCTGCCAGACAGCCGCCGCCCTCCGCCCGCCTAGTTGTTGTTGCCTCCGCTGCCCTTACCTTGCCGAACCAGCCCTTGCTTCCTCCTCTTTAGCCACCAAACAACACCAAAATTTTTGGGTCTCTTCAACACTATTTGGCCGTCTTTGTGGCCTTTTGGACCTCGAAAGGTGCACCTACTTTGGAGTTTATCAATCCTCTCTCGCATCCCCGTCATTGTGGTCCGAGCGGATCATTAATCAAGTGAGTTTACTCACTAATCCCTACTTACGAAAGTTAATTATGCTTAAGGGTTGATTAGTTTAAGTTAAGTATGAATTATGTGGATAGTTAGAATAGATTAGTGAATTAATCGATTGTTGTTGCATCTTAGGGGTCAGAATAGTGTAATTAGAGCCTAGATAATCTAGTATTTATCTATAGTGGTTCAGAATTTTTCCGAGCCCGTCTCGGCTTTTAATTAGGCTTGGCCTAACTTAAGTGGTATTTATTGGCATTTGTTAATTAATTTTTATAATTATTTAATTAATTATTATTTTCCGAAAATTAGAATGGGATAGTGGTGACCGGAATTTCGTGTTGAGTGCAATGGTGTTATTATTTTATTTAATTGAGTGTTATTTTGTGATGATTGAGTGTGATTTGTGATTTTGGGAATTTATCCCAAAAATTAATTAATTTCAGTAATTAATTAGAAAATATCATGCGTCGGTTTATAGCGCCAAAAATGTGTATTTGGACTATTGGAATTAGTGGGATTTTCAAATTGTATTTTGGCTAAGGCCAACCGTGAACCCACACACAATTATTTCTATCGAGTATGATAAAAATGGTGAATTTTCAATTGGTGAGAACAATGTACTATATTAGCCTGAGGGCTTTGATATGTCTGCTTAGCGCGAGCAGTACACTTTATCAGCTTAGGGTTAGCGTCATGGGTATACTATATCAGACTGTGGGTTAGATTTGTTAGCTTAGTGTGAGCAGTATACCGATATACTATATCAACATGAGGGCCTCGATATATCAGCTTAGCGCGAGCAGTATACCTTATTAGCTTAGTGTGAGCTATATTATTTATTAGCTTAGTGCGAGCTATACTATCTATCTTCAGCGTAGTGCAAGCAGTTTTTGATGGGATCGAACTAATAGATAGTATTGAATGGAACGACCATGAGATGGTCTTGTTGACGTGGAATCGATTGAGTCAATTGATCGTTGACTTGATCCGATGTTATGATTTGACTTATTAATGTGATGTGATAAATTTGTAAATTGTATTGACTTGCAGGAAGAAACCAAGGCAAAGGTAATTCCTCTAGCTTGTGCTTGTGCTTGTGCTTAGGCAGCCCTTAGGGCGTATTTTCTTCCTAGTCGGGTCTTGAGGGGCAAACTTGCTGAGACGTCATCTCACCCCGTTATGGGATAACATTTTCAGGTCTTTAGATGGCAAGTTCTCCCGAGCTTTTTGGTCAGCCGAAGAAGGTCACAGGGTAGGTATCTTACATCCCGCTTCATGGTAGCCTAAGAGGATGGGTCTATGTGCTCGTAAGGTCTATGGTCTGAGTTGATGAGGCCTTACCCCACAAGGTACCCATTAATACATATCATGTTACCGACGTGCATGGGATGGAGAGAGAGAGGGTCCCATACCAGAATCTGAAATACCTGTGTATGTGCTGGAGGTTGCTTTTGGGAAAGGCATGGCAAATCCTCCGAGTGGTTCCGCGGTGGACCCGTACCTGTCGGATCCAGAATCCCCGGTGTATTTAGCTGAAGGCTCCAATGAGGATGAGGAAGAGGATTTGTAGCTCTATGAATCCCCCTATTTTATAGACCCTATTTTTATAGACTAGTATTATATATGACATGGCTTGATATATGTATATATAAGTATGTTGTGGTTAGAAAAATTTATGGCCCTGCTTTTCTATCACATTGGGTTGTTGTCTGGGGATTATTTATTTGCTTTCGCATGTATATTAAAATGATTGGGTCGGTGATGCGTCCTGGGATGTCACTATTTAATTAACCAATGAGGGATAGGCATGCGCTCGGAGGATCGAGGCGTGACACGCTATATCTTTTTTTAATGCTAGATATTACTTTCATAAAAATTTGTTTGGTCAAAAAGAGAAATTTTCAAGAAATCTACTTCTTTTCTACATTGTCAATGGACATATTGTTAAGTAGATGAAATTTAATTAAAAAAGTATGATATTTTTCAAAAATGCCAGTGAAATTTCATTATTTTGAATTGACAAAAATTTAATGTCATCGACGAATTGTTTACAAAAAAAATATTAAGATATCTCATTATGCATAATGTTTTTAGTGCATTTTTAGATATTTCTCTAACTTCTTACATATTATGTATAAAGTATCTCACCAATATAGTAAAAAAAAAAAATTAATTCTTTGATATAGTAAATAAAGAGAGTTGATATATATTTTAGACTAATGAAATTAATACAAAGTTCATCAAAAAGCGAGCTTTTGATGAAAGAGAAGCAAAGATTAATAATGAAGAGGAGACTTTTTTTTTGTTTTATACTATATCAAAGAATTTTTGTTCTTGTTAGCATGATAATTTTACATGGAACATGTAAAATGTTATGAGGATATCTATGCTAAAAAAAAAGTGAAATTCTTAATTATGGCAAATATCCTAAATAGAAAAAAAAAAATAGAAAAAATGAGGGGCCATTATCTAAAACTACAATTGAAAGATCGGGGTAGTTTTGTCTTTTTAGTGTGAATCATGGTTAATTTAGTCATTTAAAGGGCGGAAATGGTGCCGCCCTTTTTTTTTTTTCTTTTCCTTTTCATTATGCTAGTGGGGCCGCCAACCACCGACTAAGGGACGACGACTTTGTCGGCCCTTGTGAGCCACAATGAGGACATGGCAACCCTCGCCCGCCCTCACCATATTTGGCAAGTGCTTGCAAACCCTTGCCAAGGGGCTAACAGCCTCATCGAAAAATTGAAGAAAAAAGAAAGAAAATACAAAATTCAAAAAATATTTAAATAAAAAGTCATCAACATCAACATTAACTACACCATATAGGACGCGGTGTTGCGACCAATTTTTTAGGTGATTCATCTAGGGTTTGGCTAATGGATTGTTAAGCCTAAACTTAACTCAGGCTCTTCCAAGCCCTACCAATTCGCAACTTAAGTTCAAATTTTTTAACATGCAAATGAATTTTATCTAGGAGTCACCACTAATCAGTTTATGGTAGGTCGATTGGACACCTAAGTAATTATTTTACTCCTATGAACCAGAGATTGTGAGTTCGGGGACTTGGTTACGCTAGATTTCTCTAACGCTCTTTTAGTACCTTTCTCTTTTATTTTGAAAAAAAAAATTGTTTGGCAAGTAGCTTGAATTGATTTTAACTTATCTCTCTAACATATGAGGTGATCATGTGGGTGCGCAAACCACCAATTTAACACTCAAATAAAAGCAACAAATAAATTGCAAGACTAACCTCAGAGCAATGAAAGCATCTGTAGTGTTAAATCAAAATTTACATCAACAATCCTAGATATGATTTCTAATTAACACGCAATTTTTGTTTTTGTTTTTTCCTTTTTCACTTATTTAATGAAAATCATGCAATATGCAATGCATGCTACTAATCTAACATGAAATGATATGACATGGCAGTATAACTTAAATTATATGACATGAGTAAAAAATGCAATAATTAAATATGCAATCTAAATGAACCAAAATGACCTAATCTTAATGACGAGCAATTTCTAATTAAATGCACCTAGCAACAATCACTAAATGACGTGCATTTCATGAACCTAATGCTATATGACGTGCACATGATTTTTTATTTTCTTAATAAGCATGCAATCTATCATAATATGCAATGACGTGCAAAGAATGCCCTAATTCTATTTTCTTTTTCTTTTTCTTTGATGAAATTCGAAATTAAAATTGCCAAATAATTAAACGTGCAGTTTAGATTAAAAAAAAACTAACATCCTAACTAAACGCTTTTTTTTTTTTTTTTTTGGATTTTTATTCAAGGAATTCGAAATAAATAAATTTCCTATTCTAAACATGCAAAATAACCCTAAAACAAGTAATATTCTAACATGAACCTAATCTAACTCAAATATATATTTTTGGGTATTTCTTTTATGGGAGCAATCAAATAGAGGCATCAAGAAAGCACAGCACCAAATCAAGCAAGATATCATCCATGTCCATTTAATTTTGGGAAATAAATTGACGAATTGTATCTCGTGCACGAGATCGGATTAGCCAATTTTAAAATAAAATCATGAATCATATCTCGAGCGTGAGATTGGATTTATGATTTTTCCATACGATTGCATGTTGTATTTCGAGCGTGAAATCGAACCGTCAATCATATGTACGTTGCAAAATTAGGAAGATTTTCCAATTTAAAAGGCTAATTGATATTTTGTGGATATGATGGTATCATTTAGATATTCATACGAGATAATACCATAAATTAGACAATAAGGATATATGAAAATCGAATTCAAAGAGATTCTTACCTAATATTTGGTGTCGCATGGACCACGTTGTCGAGTTCAGACAAACGACGGATGGCGGTAGCATGCGTATGCTCGGCTCAATGGCTGCTGCTATACTGATCAGCATGATGGGGCTCGCGATTGCAACTCAAATCATGCGCAACAAAGGTTCTAGCTCTGCGAGTAGTCACAAATTGTGGTTGGTTCAACAATCTACACGTAAACTTCGAGAGGCGACCTACAAAACAATAACTTTCGTCGTGGTGGTGGCCTGCGGCAATACAGGGATCGTCGGATCAGCAAACGTGCTGGTGAAGTTCACCTGGACTATTCAATGACACACTTGGATTGTTACAAGGACATGGTGATGATGTGGGAGGAATGTCTAGGGGCTGCCACTTGCTCCGGATTCACCAAAAGTCCTGCTAAAAAACTCTACACTTGATAGAATGGCCAAGTGGCTCCAAATTTATATAAAATAAGTGTGCAAAATCCTCCCCCTTTCAATGTATACGTCCTCCTTTACTCAAAGAACGAGTGCCCTTCTCTTGCGTAGATTTTAGTGACTCGGATGTTTGCTGAATTTTGATCGAGCTCAACGGGACGACATCTTGTCTTGGCATCGGGCTAAAGGACGGCATTAGAGCAGCTCACGTCGGATTTTCATGGCTCAGCATGGCAAGGCAACGGTGAGCAACGGCAGCGAGTGGTGACAGCGGTTCGTGCCAATGGACCTACAAAACAGAAAATTCGCAGGGAATTGGACCAGCTCGACGACAGCTCAGGCTCAGCGTCAAGTCAACGGGCAGCTCTCGTTGGGACAGCAGCTTGTCGAGGCGGTGCAGCAGGGCTTGGAGGAACTCGCTTAGTGTGGCAATATTGCGAAAGACCAGCACGGCAACTGATGAAGGCGTCACTGGAAACTTGGCAATAAGCTTGAATCACTCTAAACAGTGAGATTTGCTATTTGTTCCCTGATCACTCGCCGTAAAGCCTCTTAGGATTGTCAATAATCATAATGCGAGGGTCTCTCCTTGGTGTTTTCTATGATGTGGAAGATGTAGGCATAACCCTTAAAAAAAAATAGGAAAAGAACAATAGTGGGATGCAAATATACGATACTGATGATGGATCGGCCTCCCCTTTCGTCTTCTACAAAGGCTTCCTATGTCTCTCTCTCTCCCCCGGCTTCTTTGCTCTCAGTGTATGTTGCCGACCTCCCTCTTTCCATGTGGCTGTGTATTCTTAATTGTGTGGCCTCCTCCTTCTTTCCTTGACCAAGCGGTATTTTATAGTATGATCTCATCATGGAAAGAAAATTCTGCACAAAATCTCTAATGACCATGCAATTTCTCATTTTGAGGCAAAAAACATATCATTCAATACATCCTCCAAATGCAATATTCCTATTTGATTATTTTGATATTTCCTCTAAAATCTTCCAATCTTCTGCGAAATATATCATTCAATGTATATATCGCATAAATATATGAAATGTTTACCGAATATTGGAAGGATATTATGAATCTTTTCCAGAAATATCAAATAAGTCAATTGTCGGTCATTAGAGAACAATGGGCTTGGGCCAATTTGCTCCCCTTCGTGGGCTTAGCCCAACTCATCAATTCAAAGTTCTGAACCATCAATTCGAACCCATATGTCATCGGTCCATTGTAAATGCAAATTAAAAATAAATACACCTAAAATTATATGCTATGCAATTTCTTTTAGGGTTTACAAATTAATCCATAATTTTTGTGCCATAAATGACTAAATGGGTTGCCCAAAATTATATGCTATGCAATTTCTCTTTCCATGTGGCTGTGTATTCTTAATTGTGTGGCCTCCTCCTTCTTTCCTTGACCAAGCGGTATTTTATAGTATGATCTCATCATGGAAAGAAAATTTCTGCACGAAATCTCCAATGACCATGCAATTTCTCATTTTGAGGCAAAAAACATATCATTCAATACATCCTCCAAATGCAATATTCCTATTTGATTATTTTGATATTTCCTCTAAAATCTTCCAATCTTCTGCGAAATATATCATTCAATGTATATATCGCATAAATATATGAAATGTTTACCGAATATTGGAAGGATATTATGAATCTTTTCCAGAAATATCAAATAAGTCAATTGTCGGTCATTAGAGAACAATGGGCTTGGGCCAATTTGCTCCCTTTTGTGGGCTTAGCCCAACTCATCAATTCAAAGTTCTGAACCATCAATTCGAACCCATATGTCATCGGTCCATTGTAAATGCAAATTAAAAATAAATACACCTAAAATTATATGCTATGCAATTTCTTTTTAGGGGTTACAAATTAATCCATAATTTTTGTGCCATAAATGACTAAATGGGTTGCCCAAAATTTAGGTGTCAACAGCTGCCTCTCTTTGAAGATGAGCTCGTAGATATTGTCTTCAAAGACAAATTGAAACCTAAATTTTGATAATGTAGATGCAATGAATGACTTTTGATTGATTTGATTGATTTTTTTTTTCTTTTTTTTTCTCATAAAATAAATTCCATTTTAAAATGCAATTTATATGATGCATGAAAATGCTAATGCAAATGCATGATGAGAAAGGAAAGAACTTACCTATAGTCACTTACCAATCATTGTGGTAGAGTATCTTGAGGTACATGATAAATCCTCGCTTATTCCATAAGTACCTAGCTTTCACTTAGGTTCCTAAAGAGCCTAACAGGTAATAAATTGAGACGAAGAACATTCACATCCAAAGTGAAATGTTTAACGAAAAGAATTAAGACATCTAGATCCAGACTGAGATGTCAAGACTTTTAAACTCGAAATACCTAGATCCAAACTAAGGTATAATGAGAAAGCTCGAAAAAGATTCACATCCAAAGTGAAATGTTTAACGAAAAGAATTAAGACATTTAGATCCAGACCGAGATGTCAAGATTTTCTGCTCGAAATGCCTAGATCCAGACTAAGGTATAACGAGAAAGGTCGAAAAAACATTCACATCCAGAGTGAAATGTTTAGACAAAAATAATTAAGACATCTAGATCCAGACTGAGATGTCAAAATTTTTGAACTCGAAATACCTAGATCCAGACTAAGGTATAATGAGAAAGATCAAAGAACATCCACATCCAAAGTGAGATGTTCAACGAAAAAGAATTAAGACATCCAGATCCAGACTAAGATGTCAAAGTTTTTGAACTTGAAATACCTAGATACAGACTAAGGTATAACGAGAAAGATTGAAAAGCATTCATATTCATAGTGAAATGTTCAACGAAAAAGAATTAAGACATTCAGATCTAGCTGAGATGTCAAGATTTTTTAACTCGAAAATACCTAAATCCAAACTGAGGTAAAACGAGAAGGATCAGAAAACATTCACATTCAAAGTGAAATGTTCAACGAAAAGAATTAAAACATCTAGATCCAGACTGAGATGTCAAAATTTGAAACTTGAAATACCTAGATCCAGAGTAAGGTATAACGAGAACTATAAAAAAACATTCACATCCAGAGTGAAATGTTTTGATGAAAATAAGTAAGACATCCAGATCCAGACTGAGATGTCAAAGGAATCTACCTAGAATATCTTACCTTCAAAGAGGGTAGAGTGATTTAAGATAGTTGGTGTTACATGTCCAGGACCCATACCTTTCTACGGTTGCGTAGAATAGTAAGGAGGCTTTGTAAGGAGACTGCTTTCCTAGGACCCGTACCTTTCTACGGTTGCCTTGACCAAAAAAATGATTTTCCAAGACCCGCACCATTCTACGGTCGCCTGAATGTTGTCTAGTACTCGTACCATTCTACGATCGCCTTGACGAAAAAAGTAATTTTTCAAAACCCGTACAATTCTACAGTCGTCTGAATGTTGTCTAGGACTCGTACCATTCTACAGTCACCTAAACAAGGATTCACCTTCCAGGACCCGTACCATTCTACAATCGCCTGAATGGGGAAATAGATATTGTCTAGGACCCGTACCATTCTACGGTCGCTTGAATGGGGAACCTGTGCTACGAAAGAACGCCAAGTCGATAAAAGAAAACCGGGCTACGGAAGCATGCTAATTCGATAAAAGAGACTATGGGCTACGAAAGCACGCCTGGTCAGGAACTCCGAATCTCAAGGCTTCAAGAAGCAACTTAAACATGAAGTATTACTCAGTCTTCAAGGAAATATTACCTGTCAGACATGATTAGAGCAAAAACTGATATGCATTCATCAAAGAGGTAAACAGTCTGAGCTACTCTAGAATGCACATTTCAAAGTTCAGTGGGTTTTCATCAATTCAATCAAAGTTTATGCATAATGACTTTACCATATTTGCATCACCCAAATTTCTACTGGAGAGAATCGTCGCTCAAGACAATAGTATGGATTTCTTAAGAATGCTAAATGAGAGACTTTCAATTAGAAAGGATTTTCACTCACTCTCATTTAGAATGACTATTTTAGGAGAATCACTCCATTTCACTATCAATATACCAACAAGGGTTTGAGAATTCTCACAAGCAATAAGACCTTACCAATTTGAGAGGTCTTTAATAGGGATCATAATGTAGGCTTGGTCAATGGCTTAACAAAGGGACTCTTTGAGTCAAGGCTATTGAAAGAACAATTCTTTAGTCATCTCCAGGTTTATAAGTCAAGAGCCCTGCAAAATGAGAAAGAAATAATTTTGATCGCACTTCTTCGAGCGATGCTTATAAACATATAAACTCCTATGTTAATTCAAATGCCCTAATCAGAAGAGACTTTGCAAGGGACGTAACATAGGCTAGGTTCATGGGTTGAGAAACGAAAGGCTTGTTAGGCTCAAAGATGTGTATATGGGTTAAAGTTGATGATCATCTAGGTATTGCCACCAATTTTCTTTTTCACAATCGGGGATTGTCTTCAAGAAGTGCCCCATTGATTGTAAAAACTCAACATTTGAATTCTCTGAGTATTGCTCCATTGGGATTCAATTCTTGCAATTGACAATCACCTATCTTAACTCTCTCTTTTTTTCATCTATGGGCATTGGCCTTGCTTTTACCAAACACACCGCTTTTTCATGCCCCTAGTTATTATTAATTTTTTCTTCACGTTTTTTTCATGGGCATTGGTCTTGCTCTTACTAGGTACATTGCTTTTTCATGCACCTTAGTTCTATTTTGATTTCTATGCATGCGTCAAGCAATTATACTTCGAGTGACACTCAAACTTTCAAGGGTCTTCATTTGCCTTTTGCCTTGCCCCAGTGTAGGGGATGATCACCAACTAGGTTTAAAGAAATGAAATTGCAAGCTCAAGTGGGCTATGCAAAGGATATAAGTGTATATGATAGAGAAAGAAATGGTCTTCGTCATCCTAAGGCACTTAAATTACCACATGAATTCAATGTAATAGCATGACGTTGAAGATTAATGTAAGTGAGAGTAAGAAAAAAAATATATTTTTATTTTCCTCACCTCATGATGTTATTTTACCTTCAATTTGCCTCGATGTGGGGTGATTCTTGATAGGGATAATTTGAAAAAAATCTCCACAAGTGTATAAGGCTCAAAAGGGTTAAGCAATGGATCACCTGTTGTGTTTGAGATAAAGAAATGAATTATCCCTCATCTATGGCATTCTAAAATTTCATAGCAATCTCTAGATGCACTACGACCCATGAATAGGTGATGGAAGCGCCATCGGACTATATTATAGCCATTAGACCAATGTATTACAATTAAACAAGACCGAGCATTTAATGGACAATTGTTTTGTTAGAGATGTATCCTATGTCCATGTGTGATCAAGGATTGTACTAAAGGATGAATTGATGAGAAATTGTCTATTCTTGGCCATGTATTCTATAAGTCGAATTACCATCGATTAATATTGCAAAATTTTATGGCCATGTGAATATTTATAATTAAGTAATTATGAGTGGGGATTAAGGTGGAAAAATAAGAGCAAATGTGGACTGGATATTTAAGGCCTAACACAGCCTGAAGCAGCCCACAACCCCCACCGTTCGGTCGACCAAAGCCCGGCCCAAGAAGCCCATAAGTCTGTCGACCCAAGGAGGGAGAGGAACCGGATGGAGCAGCCCCACACCACCTCTCCATTTGTTCTCTTGATGAAGCCACATGTTTTTCCCTTGGAGCCAAGTGTCCCTTTGCATGCAAATCCAATGATTATTAGCTAATCATGAGAGTGAAAGAAAGAAAAAGAGAGAGAGAGAGGGGCGGAATGGACGAGGAGCAACCGAGAGAGAGAGAGAGAGAGAGAGAGAGAGTGTGTGAGACCAAGACCGAGCATGCTAGCGAGCTAGAGAGAGAGAAGGAGAGTTCAAGTGAGAGAGAGAGAGAGAGGGGCGAGTGCGGGCCGTGAGGGGGAGAGGAAGGCCATCTTCCATCGTGTCCCAGCCGCCGCCATCGACGCCACCTAGTTCCGCCATCGATCGAGCCAAGACCCTCCCAAACCCCTGTTTTTGGCCAGCGATCGAGTAGAGAGGTTTGAGGCACGTAGAAGTTCTTCAATCTATGTTTTGCTTGCTGTTTTATCTAGCTAAGAGTTGGTGGATGTGAGAAAGGTGAAATTTTAGAGCTGCATGTTGGATTTTGGACATGTAAGATGAAGTTAGATCAAGAATACTATGAAAAACAGGGCATGCATTGTGGATTTCGAATTTGAGATGGAACAAGAATTTAAAAATCTGACTATGGAGGATTTTTGAAAGTGATAAGGCTGTGTATAGTGTAATACACTTGTATCTATTTGATTGTGGATGTTGGAGGTCGAAATTTAAGGAGTAGGAAAAACTCTCATTAGGTTAATGGACTGTTTTGTGAAGAACAGTGTGACCCTCGGTGACTTTTTGATTTTTCTGAAATTTCTCAGCCACAATTTGACTTTTATTTCTTAATGAAAGTTGGAGAGAATATCTGTAGGAGTAACATATAAAAAATTTAGCATAAATGGACAAGATTTGATCGACGATATGATTTTTATACGGAAATGCTAAATCTGGAAATTTTACAGAAACTGTAGCAAGAAATACCGAAATTTTTACTCTCGATACATATGTAATTTTACTTGGTGTTCTTAATGAAATTTGTTCCTTTATGTATCATTGATAACATGTCAAAATTTCACAATTTTTTGAGCTCATTTAGTATTTATTTCGAAATATTTACCAAAACTGTGCAAGGTAGAATCGAGTGCTCTATTTTTCGAATTTTCACAAAAGTGTCCGAAGGTGAAGGTGTTTCGAATGGCTATGTGATATGATGGTATTGGCTGTGGATATTTGTGCAATATTGAGATGTGTTAGATGGTCCATGAGACGTCTTGTTTTAGTATTTGAAAATGCTTTGGTGAATTAAAATGCTAAATGTTACCGTTGAATTCTTGGGTCAACGATACCCCGGGAGTCGAGATGCCCAAAGGATCAAGTGAGTCGATGCCTTGTGGATGCCCAGTGGCCTTAAATGGCTGAATGCCGGAGGTTTTTCACTGGGAGCTTCGGGATGCCTGGTGGTATGCTAGTCGTACGTAATTTCGAATGGCTAGGGTAACCATTTTCATGGGAGGCCCTCGAGGTTCCTCGTGATGCCAGGTGGGGTACAAGATGCATGGAGGCATGATTCGCTCCAGATGCCTGGTGGCCTTAAATGGCTGAATGCCAGAGGCTTTCGCGATGCCTGGAGGGGTGCGAATGCTGGAGGGACACAAGCATTGGTCCTCCGGGGATGAAACTTTTTGAAAATAAAATGAAAGATTCCATTATAAGTGTGTGTGTGTGTGTGTGTGTGTGTGTGTGTGTGTATGATATGGAACGGGATGTGATGTTTTAGATTGACCTTATGATTGAGATTTGTCCATCTTGGATATGTTGCACTACACATTAGGACTACATTGTTATTACATTAAAGGTTTTCATGATTTTGATACATACCTATTGTTAAATTTCTTGTTTTGTCTACCATACTTGAATTTGGATATTAATAGTAATGCTTGATATAGCTTGATGAATCTTTTACTGCTGAGTGGTTGTACTCACCCCTTTGGGGACTAACATTTTAGATTAAGAGATGCCTTTGTTACCGGTCACACGTGGTACTTTCTATGGTTTACCATCCGACGTTGAGGTTGTGTGTTCGGAGCATTCCTGTGTTGGTGTTCGTGGATTGGTGTTCATCCGTGTTCGAGTGTTAGTAATGTATGACGTGGGTCTACCCAATGGCCCTGTAGTCCAGGAGTTCCTATCCGTGCATATTCATCGCGACGGGATTATGATGGGGATGCTGCCGCCACCACCAACCGATGCACCGGGCTAGGTGTAATTGTGTGAGTGACTGGTAGTGAGCGACACTTTTTGGATAGCCGACACTGGATGATTGATCGGTGTACATGACTAATATGGGGTCGGGTACTTTTGGGTTATAGCCGAGCTTAGTAAAGCCTTGGCCTTTTGATGTATTGACTCTTGATGTCCGATCAAGCTATGTTAGGGAGATGTCGAATATGCTTCCGTTATATGAACTGCGCTAGGACTGATTGAAAAAAAAATTATAATCCCCCAAGATATATGGACCCACTATAATTCAATGATATCAGAGTGACATGTTATTTGGACAAGTGAAAGGTAAGCAAATTGTGGTCAAACTAATGGATTGGGGGCCGTTTCGAGGGTGCCACATCATCATTTCGATCATCGTACATTTTGTGAGAGAACTCTTTACCTTGCAAATATGGAACTTCCTACACTCATCTCACAAGTGTATAAGTAGAGGATTATGTATAGAATAAGGCTTGCCTTTCATCATCCTGACACGTCTCATTTAGCATGCTTAATTCATTCCACACCATTCATTAAATTAGTCCATCTTGATGTTCTTTAGTGGAATTGGTGGACTAAACATGTAAGAGTCATCATGCAAAATCCTTAGTAGCTTTAAGCGTGAAAAATTGCAAACTTCAGAACAAACAATTTACCACACTCAAAAAATGCTTTCGTGAGTATGAAATACATGATTTTGAGCATTCAGTCAATGAATTGTCCCCACAAGGGGATTGTCTCAGGAATGGGTGTTCTTGGATTGTCTCTGAAAATCCACTTTTGCCCCTGCACAAGAAAACGTGCATGAATAGGATACCATGCAATATCAAAGTAAATTCAAATTGCATAACCATTTTGGCTCGGATCGAGATTTTGTCTCAGTTATGTCACTATTAAAATCTATAGTGCTCCAATCCATCATCTGCAAGGAAAAGAATAGAGTGTCAATTCCGAAATTAATTATATTCATGAACACAATGTATCCATTTCATCTAAGACAGATGATCCTTTTTTGACTTGTTCCATCATTTTCTCACGGAAATAAGAAACTTCATTTGACATCTCACACAAATTGTAATGAGATGTGTCACACATCACACTTTGGGATCTAAATGATCTTCTTTTGACTTGCCATCAATTTCTTATTAATGTGCAAGGAAATCACTCGGAACAAGTAAGAGGATAAGTGAGAGTGCTAGTATGAACACCTAGAGGGGGGTAAATAGATGTTTAAAATAAACGTTGGTAAATATATGCGGAATAAAATAAACTTCGAGTAAAATAAATGAGTTAAGAAAGAGAATAAGAACACAAAATTTATAGTGGTTCGGCTTAATCCAAGCCTATGTCCACTCTCCCACGCTAACAGCCTTCTTGGTTGGATTCCACTATGCAATCAACAAGAGATTACAACTTTGAGTGCAAACACTTAGTATATCACACTATCTCACTAAGTCACTCTTTTGGTATTTCTCTCACGATCACAAACGTTTAAGCTCTCCAAAGACAAGTGTATGATCGAAGGTCGCTCAGACTTTGGAATTATAAATTCTACGCTCTATCTCTTACTTGCTCATCGGTCCATGATCTCCTTAAATACTCCTCCACTTCCAAACTACCCGTTAGATAGTATCCCAGAGAACGTCTTCCAATATACCCATTGGACAACTCTGTATTTAGAAGATTTGGTAGCCATTGAGTGACAAAGGTAGAATCCCAAATTGATTCTGATCGCCCATACAAACGAAATCTTGGTTTCCATAAGTAAAGTTTTTTCGTATAGAAAGTTCTTGTCTTCAAGATCCAATCGTCAATCAAATAGATTGAGTCAATCAAATCAATCTTGATGTGGAATCCAAACCAGATCACTAGCCGTTGTATGATTGGGCTTGAGTTACGATTCATCGAATCTGGATGTAAAGTCTGAGAGCAATAGACTTTACAATCTGAGTCTGAGTACAATAGACTTTACAATCTGAGTCTGAGTACAATAGACTTTACAATCTGAGTCTGAACACATTCTACTTCAACATAGAGTTTGTCTTCTAGTTCAGCTTCATAGTCTGTCTTCTAGTTCTTCCAAGAATAGACTTTGATAATATCTTTTACACATTCTATTATATGCATAGTCTATTACTCAACCATCAAACATGTTAGTAGCATTTGATTTATTTTGTTATCTTCAAAACATCATAAAGGATTTCCCTAACAATCTCCCCATTTTTGATGATGACAAAACAATCTCTGAATATGTAGATTTGTAAACATGCTTTTAAAAATATTAATTTAAATCAAAGGATATCAAAAGATAGCAAATAGATTGAGCATAACAATATATAGAAAAATAATCGCAGCTCAATATTATGCAATAAATATTATTAACCAATCAACACATATGCATATTCATATCTTCTCCCCCTTTTTGTCATAATCAAAAAGCGATAACAATGAAAATAGTATCACGTAGAGAATATAAAATATCTTGCATGAAACATAATTTCCAAAAATCAGCTTTTATAAAACAAGTCGAATATTAAAGATATACAATATAGCTCACTTCGATCATATATATCAGCAAACATTCAATAAAAATCACGGATGCATCATAAAATTCATTTATCCTTTTTGTCATAATAAAATGATAATATCAATAAGAGATTTGTTAATGACAAAAGGTAATAAAAGATGCACTAACCGGATTTTTTTTGAACAAATTCTAACACATTTATCTTTCCTTCCATTCATAATAAGATCACGATCAATCCAAAAATATTTTTCCATAATTGATCAATGCTCCCCCTGTGATCATGACAATATTTGCGAATAGAAATAATTGTTGCTTGTGCACGTTGAACATACTATTTTTCCAGTATTTCCTTTGTAGCAACATTCGCAATGATCACTTGCATTTTGAAATTCGAGGTAAAAATTTATTTTCTTCAATTAAGCTTTTCTCAAATTCAACCTGCATCAACAATTGTCGCAGGAGATATTTTCTGATTGCAGCAAAATTTGTGTAGATTCGCAATCATCCTTCCCTTAAAGAATTTCCTACAATCAACTCATTTCCCTTTTTGATATCCATCAATTTGAATCATTCCATTTCGTTAGAGTAAAAAAGAAAATCTCCATAATCAAATATTATTTCTTAATTCATCGTAACAAAGTATTCAAAGAAAGAATATTATGCACAATGATATTTTGAAAAATAAATTCTCACTTAGTCATGGTAGGATAAAAACATAGAGAATAAAATTCTTGAATATCTAAGAATATCTTGCATCATCACGTAAAATAGATTTTCACTTTGCAAAATATAATTAAATCTGAAATATAAAATTAGACAAAATTATCTAAATTATCTCAAATAATCACACGTACTAAATCAAATCTCAACTCACAAATCACAAAAACAAATCATACGATTCTTTCTTTCATAAAACAAATCAAGGAATATGATCATTATAAAATCTCAATCAACCAAGGATATATCGAATATCAAGTATAATGAGAAATTTTAAATTGTGTACTCAAATCAAATTGAGAATAAAAATATATACATTCCTTACCAAACTCTCATTCTTCTTTCTTCTTTATATCTTGCAAAAACAACTCATCTTTTCTTTGGTATCCATTTTTTCTTGGGTCCATGAGAGTTATTTGAGTATGATGTTTTTATCCAATTTTTCATGATAGGTCTCCAGACTTTAGGACAATCTTTTTCAAAGTGTTCAGAATCTCCACAATTTAAACACTTTAGGGCATTTCGACCAACAGGTTTTACAAACACTTTTTGAAAATGATTTTTGTAAAATGCCTTTGGAGGTCTTTGTTTAAGTCTCTCATTGACTTTAGGAAAATCAATTAGAGAATCATTTTCCTTATTGAAACCAAGTCCCAACTTATTATAGTAAGGAACTTGTATCGAAAGGATATGCTCTAATGTTTTTGATCCATTTGAAAATCTTGTCGAAATATTTGAAAATTCTTTCTTCAAAGAATAATTTTCCTTGACAAGTAAATCTCGACTTTCTTTTATTTGTAGAAAATCTTTTTGCAAAATTTCAAACTTTTCTTTTTGAGAAATATCCCATTGCCTAAGCCGAAAATTTTCCTTTTTAAGTTCGAAGATTCTTTTAAGAGAAGATTTGAGATTTGAACAAAGCTCATTTATATATTTTGAAACTTTGAAAGGAATTGCTGAATGACTTACCTTGATTTCCTCATCGGATTTCGAGTCCGGGTTCGAATCGACTTTGATTCTGAATCGTATCCGAGTCGACTCAGATTCTGAATGTGCCATCAAGCATAAATTTCCTTACTTATCATCTTTTTTCATTGTTCTTTTCTGGCCATTCTGCTTATATTGTCTTCTTTCACTAAACTCCCTTCTTTTTCTACTCAGCTTTTTGAATTTCTCGATCATAAAAGCAAGTTCTTCGTCATCCATGTCATTTTCTGAGTCTATTTCATCAAAAATAGCATTAGATATTAAAACGATGGACTTCGTATCTTTGGATCTTCATCATTGAGTTATTCCACTTCATAGGATTGAAGAGTGCCAATCAATTCATTAACAGAGAGTGGCATAATCCTCTGAGTATCCCGGATTGAGGTCTTGACATAGTTCCAATCTTTTGAGAGACCTCGCAAGAGTTTGTTGACCTTCATTGGAGAAGAAATAGGCTGACCTTAATATGCTAAACCATTTACAATTTCTGTAAAACGGCTAAACATATCTCCAATTGACTCTCCTTGCTTTATCTTGAAGGATTCATACTTGCTGAGCAGGAAGTTTACTTTTGTCTCTTTTACATGATCGGTCCCTTCATATGTAACATGAAGTCTATTCCAAACTTCTTTTGCTGTTTCACATGAAGAAATTCTGTTATATTCATCAGGAGACAAAGCACAATATAAAGAATAAATAGCTTTTGCATCAAGCGCTTCTCTTTTGGACAACTCCGTCCGAGACATAGGAGCGGGGGGTTTGGTTTCTTTGTCTTTGCCATTCTTATTTGATGTGGACGCGGCAATGGGGTTGATTCCTCTTTCCACAACATCCCATTGCAAGGGATCTCTGGATCTTAGGAATGCTTTCATTTTGTTCTTCCACACGTTGTATTCTTTTCCATCAAAATATGGTGGCCTTGTGTTGCTTTATCCCTCCATAAATCCTGGTGCCAAGATACTAGCCATAAAAGATCTTTAACTCGAAAGTAAAAACACTTTTATAAACCGAGCACTTGGCTCTGATACCAATTGAAAGTGCTAGTATGAACACCTAGAGGGGGGTGAATAGGTGTTTAAAATAAACCTTGGTAAATATATGTGGAATAAAATAAATTTCGAGTAAAATAAATGAGTTAAGAAATAGAATAAGAACACAAGATTTATAGTGGTTCGGCTTAATCCAAGCCTACGTCCACTCTCCCACGCTAACAGCCTTCTTGGCTGGATTCCACTATGCAATCAACAAGAGATTACAACTTCGAGTGCAAACACTTAGTATATCACACTATCTTACTAAGTCACTCTTTTGGTATTTCTCTCACGATCACAAACGTTTAAGCTCTCCAAAGACAAGTGTATGATCGAAGGTCGCTCAGACTTTGGAATTATAAATTCTACGCTTTATCTCTTACTTGCTCATCGGTCCATGATCTCCTTAAATACTCCTCCACTTCCAAACTACCCGTTGGACAGTATCCCAGAGAATCGTCTTCCAATATACCCATTGGACAACTCTGTATCTAGAAGATTTGGTAGCCGTTGAGTGACAAAGGTAGAATCCCAAATTGATTCCGATCGCCCATACAAACGAAATATTGGTTTCCATAATTAAAGTTTCTTCATATAGAAAGTTCTTGTCTTCAAGATCCAATCGTCAATCAAATAGATTGAGTCAATCAAATCAATCTTGATGTGGAATCCAAACCAGATCACTAGCCATTGTATGATTGGGCTTGAGTTATGATTCATCAAATCTGGATGTAAGTTGATAGCAATAGACTTTACAATCTGAGTCTGAGTGCAATAGACTTTACAATCTGAGTCTGAACATATTATGCTTTAGCATAGAGTTTGTCTTCTGATTCAGCTTCAAAGTCTGTCTTCTGGTTCTTCCAAGAATAGACTTTGATAATATCTTTTACACATTCTATTATTTGCATAGTCTATTACTCAACCATCAAACATGTTAGTAGCCTTTGATTTATTTTGTCATCTTCAAAACATCATAAAAGATTTCCCTAACAATAAGTAGTGCTTAATGTCCTCTTCATTCTTGGGAGATGTTATCAAGATCAGCTAGGAAATGATCCCTTGCCCCCACGTCTATTTTTCCTTTGGATGTATGTTCCCAAATAAACGGGCCCATTATCACTGAAAATTGACATGTTATTTTCAAACACCTCTCTGTTATGCTCTGAGACATGAGGTAAATGAGTTAGAAAAACAAACAAGGGTAACCTAATGCATGCTTTTGGAAATAGCTTCAAAAATGATTTTTTTTAGGCATATTTTGGATGAGGAAGCATGAAGAAGCCTAGTCCTCATAATTTCTCCATTAATGATATTTTCTTTTCATTGTTGGATATCATCACCAGGTTGGTTTGGTGTACCCCATCATGTCCTCAAAACAAAACTTGTAATTTTATTGATTATCATTAATCGAATTATATTTATTGGAATATGATGTTCAAGCACAAAAGAAATTGAAATCAATCCCTAAAAATCGATAAAGAATTCCCACGCAGAGGAAGGTGCATGCCCCTAATTAAATGAGGAAATCGAACTACCTAGAACCATGAATCATGTGTATTTGAATTCTTCACCCTCCTTGATCTTGTTATGCGAACCTTTCTGGTCAGATATTCTTCCTTCTAGATATGTCACTAGTTTCTTCATGATGGCATCAAATTCAGCTACTTCAGAAAAATGAGACGGTTCAAAAAGTCTTATTGGTTCTCTTTTTGGAGTCGCAATTTCTCATCGAAGATAGATTGCAACACTTTTGCTTGATTAAATTAGCTCTTTTTGATCCGTCATTTTAGCTCTCAATTGTGAGCGGATGGGTGAGCGGGATTGCTCCATAATCACTTAATTCAAATGAACGGGAACATGTAAGCATGAGGTGTAAATTGAAAGTCAATTCATGACAATGATCTAATCGATTTTTCCATTTTTTTCTCATTTATTCATGAAAAATTCATACAAGAAGGGCATTTCCTAAAAATGGACTAGGAAAATAAAGATAGACACCCTAACAAGACCAAAATTCCTAAACATGAATTGAAAACAATTCTCCAAAGTTTTTTGGCAAATGATTCATTGCATAGCAATTTCCTCATTTCATTCCTAATTGACGAATGAATTAGATCAGACAACTAACCTAGATTGTTATGGACGGACCAAAATTATGACAAAGTAAGTAAATTGCATAGTAAAAGGGTAGAAGACTTACTTCACCAAGGAGAATTAATGGCAATCACATAGACATGCGCATGGTAAGTGACTCGATTTCTAATATATAAAGCTTATTAAAGTGGAGCTACAAGGATGATCGGACTAGTCACGGGCGTATGGACTATGTCGGGTCCTCATGACTCCGGCTTGGTCAAAGAGCCGACTTGGGTTGCAGGCATGCGAATAGAGGTGGGTACTCTTGACACCAAAAAAGAAAATTTGGAATTGAGATGGGCGACTCGTACCACGGGCAGGCAGTCGGAGTGGCATTCATCTCAATACCATCCTAGATGATCCTATGCGGCCCAGGTTCGGCGGCAGGTTGTGTGTGCAAAAGTGTAGTGTAAATGCAAAGCATGCATGACAATTTATATCAAGCAAGACTTCGTATATGAAAATAAACCATACATTCCTACATCTTCCTGCAAAACAAAGGTTAGCAAACACTTCCCCTTATACCTCCCATCCTGCAAAAACATTTAACATCTTAAATGTTAGGCGCGAGATCCTCGCTGCCAAACACAAATATTTTTTCAAATAAAAGAGAAAATTGGCCTAAGTCCACTAAGAGTATTAAAATAAAATCACCAATCCAATCTCACGCTCGAGATACGATTTGTGATTTTATTTTAAAATTAGCAATCCGATTTCATGCGCGAGATACAATTTGTCAATTTATTTCCCAAAATTAAATGGACATGGATGATATCTTGCTTGATTTGGTGCCGTGCTTTCTTGATGCCTCTATTTGATTGCTCCCATAAATGAAAAACCCAAAAATATATATTTGAGTTAGATTAGGTTCATGTTATAATATTACTTGTTTTAGGGTTATTTTGAATGTTTAGAATAAGAAATTTATTTATTTCGAATTCCTTAAATAAAAATCCAAAAAAAAAAAAAGTGTTTAGTTAGGATGTTAGTTTTTTTTTTAATCTAAATTGCACGTTTAATTATTTGGCAATTTTAATTTCGAATTTCATAAAACAAAAAGAAAAAAAATAGAATTAGGGCATTCTTTGCATGTCATTGCATATTATGATAGATTGCATGCTTATTAAGAAAATAAAAAATCATGTGCACGTCATATAGCATTAGGTTCATGAAATGCACGTCATTTAGTAATTGTTGCTAGATGCATTTAATTAGAAATTGCCCGTCATTAAGATTAGGTCATTTTGGTTAATTTAGATTACATATTTAATTATTGCATTTTTTACTCATGTCATATAATTTAAGTTATACTGTCATGTCATATCATTTCATGTTAGATTAGTAGCATGCATTGCATATTGCATGATTTTCATTAAATAAGTGAAAAAGGAAAAAAAAATTGCATGTTAATTAGAAATCATATCTAGGATTGTTGATGTGAATTCTCATTTAACATCGCAGATACTTTCGTTACTATGAGGTTACTCTTGCAATTTATTCATTGCTTTTATCTGGGTATTAAATTGGTGGTTTGTGCACCCGCATGATTACTTCATATGTTAGGGAGATAAGTTAAAATCAATTTGAGCTGCTTGCCAAACATTTTTTTTCAAAATAAAAGAGAAAGGTACTGAAAGGGCGTTAGAGAAATCTAGCGTAACCAAGTCCCCGAACTCACAATCTCTAGTTCGTAGGAGTAAAATAATTCTCCCATTATTTTACTTAAGTGTCTAATCGATCTACTATAAACTGATTAGTGGCGACTCCTAAATAAAATCCTTTTGTATGTTAAAAAATTTGAACTTAAGTTGCGAATTGGTATGGGCTTAGGAGAGCCTGAGTTAAGTTTAGGCTTAACAATTCATTAACTAAACCCTAGGTGAACCACCTAAAAAATTGGTCGTGACAGTTGGCATTGACTAAATTGCCATGTCGACAATTTCTAGTCAAAATTAGTCGGAATGACTATATTGGTAATTTGTTAAAAGGTTTAGGACTAGGGATGAACAGTTTCAAGTTCTATACAGATTCCACCCGTAACCTAGAACGTACTTGTCAAAATAGGTTTCTCATTTTTTGGAATCTCAAATGTACCCTATCACAGGTTCTAAAGTCAGTTTTAAGGTCTACCCAAGTTCCACATGTATTATTAATTGAATAATTGCAGTGAATTATCACTTTTAATGACTATCACTTACTGTTACAATTCACTAATTAGAACTTATATTTAGATACACGAAAAATATAAACATTAATAAAGTAAAAGTCTTGATCATTGAAAGCTTAGACTAGTGATTCTAGATTATACACTTGTCATCAAATGCTATGGAATATTGTAGGATTGCACGAAAAAATAGACCAAGAAAAACGCATAAACTTATTTCAGTTCTAAGTTTTACCAACCTAAAACCTAGAACCTACCCCATCAAAACATGTTTCTCAAATTTTAAAAACTTATAACTTATCCCGCATACCTTGAAACTTAAAATTGAACAAGTTCCCACCGATCTGGTTCTCAAATTCTAGGTTCTATCTTGAAACTATATTCACCCCTATTTATGACTAACTTGGCAAAACCTTAAAATGTTTAGAAATAAATTAGCACAATTGATAGATTTATGATTGAATTGGCATAATTGTCAAAATGTTAAGACTGAATTGACTAATTGTTAAAAGTTCTAGAATTAAATTGGCGTTTGGAACTAAATTGACTGCCGTATAATAAATTTAAGACTTTTTAGATAATTTTCTCGAAATGTGAATTCGGGCTTGAATCCTAACATCTAAATAAAGTAAAAAACATTCTTGTGATTGTTGTGTCCATGAGTCCCGACATTTGCCAAAGGTAATCATACATGTTTTTTGGGGGGCTAGATCCTCCTCTTATGGGGCCTAGCTCGTCATCTTAAATAAATAAATAAATAAAAGGTCAAAAGAAAAAGAGAAGGGCGAACGTTCTTAATCGAGAAGAGAAAGAGAAGAATTTTTGCTGAAGCAGAGAAAAGAGGTCGAGAGCTTATAGTTTCAAAGAGGAGAAGAGGTAGTCCAAATTCGACGGTTAAACTTTATAGAGATTGGCTGAAATTTAGTATGCTATTTGTGAGATTAGGATTCACAAATTGATCAATTTATTCGTTCAAATCCTTCTCCATTTTCAACTTCTCTGGTAGTGATTAGATTTTTTTTTTTTTTTTTTTTTTTTTGTGTTAAACTATTTTTGTGGTCATGATATATTGTTGTTTTGAGATGCTCCACAATTTTTTTCATATTGGGTTTTTTCATGTAAAATCCGTGGATACTGTTTTTGCTTTAAGTTATTCATATTTACTTGGTTCGATGTTGTACTATTGGAATATTATGACTGGTTGTTGTTGGAATTAATTTGAAATTACTTGGTTGAGTTTTGGGGAAGATATTAATTTTAGACATGAATAAGTAGTAAATCTTGGCAAGGTTGCCATCGCCACATCTGGCAAGGCTCAGCCTCGCCTAGCCATGGCGAGGTCGAGCCTCGCCGTCCTTAGGCGAGGAGCCTCACCGACCACCAGCGAGGTCGACCCTCGCCTTGGCTGGGTGAGGCTCACCATTGCCACATCTGGTGAGGCTTGGCCTTGCCTAGCCATGGTGACCTCGAGTCTCGCCAGCCACCAGTGAGGTCAACCCTCGCCTTGGCTAGGTGAGGCCCTGCTAGATCTGGCGAGGGTCGACCTCACCTAGCCAAGGTGAGGGAGGGTTGACCTTGCCAATGGTCGGCGAGGCTCCTCGCCAGATCTAGCGACGGTAGCCTCGCTGGCCATTGGCGAGGTCAACCCTCGCCTTGGCTGGGCGAGATCATATTGAATTTGGCAAGGCTTGGCCCCACCAAGCCGTGTCGAGGATCGACCTCGCCAATGCCGGCGAGCTCGGCCCTCTCCTCCGGCCGGCGCCGACTGGCTAGGGGAAGGAGAAGGTGGGGGAAAAAAGAAAAAAAAAAAGAATACAATAATTCAATAAAATATTTAAAAGTTCGAAAAAAAATAAATAAATAAATATTTAAAAATTACCATGTCAGCATTTGCCAAATGGCTGGCATCCACGTCGGCCGCCGGCAGCCGATTTTGGCCGAATGGACTATATTGGCATAATTGTAAAAAATTTAGGACTAAATTGGCCCAAAAAAAGTTTAGGACTGAATTGACATAATTACAATATGTTTATGACTTTTTTGGTAATTCTCCCCCAACTGATGATGTAGGTACGAAGCACTTCTAAAAATTTATGTGGCAATAATCTCTCCACATGCAATCATTGACCGTGGAGAGTGTCCCTTGCTATCCTTATCATTACTCTTATGGCCCGTCACAAAAGTTCAAAATGATAGCACTAACCTTGGTCACGAGGGGAGGGAGGCCTACAAAAGCAAAGAAAAAGTAATTAAGAATTTTGTATCAATTTTTTTTCTCTTAGTCATCTTATAAAGCAAAATACAATTAGATGTAAATAACGCTATTTGAGGAGTATCGCCTAAAACAAGTGTGGAAACTCTCTATGCCTGGATGGAATTTCTCTAACAATTGGGGAAAAGTGTCAAAAAAAGGTTTTATACCTTTTGTAATTGTATCGATTTAGTCCTAAACATTTTATTAATGTCAATTTAGTCATAAACATTTTAATTTGGCATCAATTCAGCTCTTCCGGCTAATTTTGGCCGAATTTTACCTATAAGGGATTAGGCGATTGATGGGGCATGGGCGGTGCTAACATGGACAACTTTTAATATTGTTTTTGAAATTTTATTTTGTTCTTTTTTTTTTTCCTTCTTCTCATTCTTCCTCTAGTGATTGGTCGACCTCGCTAGCCTCTAGTGAGCCTCACAGCCACTGGCAAGGCTTGAGCCCTCGCTAGAGGCCACAAGGGCTACTCACACTAGGCGGCTAGGCTCGGTGTTGCCGAATCCAGCGAGGTCGAGCCTCGCCCAAGGCTGCCTAGGCCACAAGGGCAACATCAAGCTAGGCTAACAAGGGCCTCAAGCTAGGCTAACAAGGACCTAGTCACTAGTGAGGCTTGGGCGAGGCTTGACTTCACTGGATCTAGCGAGGCCAAGCCTTGCCCATGGCTGGTGAGGCTTGACCCTCGCCCAATCCGGTGAAAGCGAGCCTTGCGCCCAGTGCGAGCAGCCTTACTGCCCAGTGCGAGCATCCCTTACTGCCTCTAGCAAGGGCTCAAGCCTCGCTAGTGGCTGTGAGGCTCGCTAGAAGCCGGCACGGTTGACGTCGCCTCTAGCCAATCGCTAAGGTTTGGCAATTGGATGGAGGAAGGAGGCGGAGAAAGGACAAAGGAAAAAAGAAAAAGAAAAGGAAAAACAAAACATAAAACAAAATAAAAAATCGAACAACTATTAATTATTATTAAAACTTGTTCACGATTTTTTTTTTGGTAAATAAATTGTTCACGTTAGTTGACCGACATCTAATCAACAAAATCCGGCTAAAATTAGTCGGAAAAGACTAAATTGGCATTAAATGAAAATGTTTATGATTAAATTGACACCAAAAAAAGATTTATGATTAAATTGACACAAATGCAAAATGTTTAGAACTTTTTTGACACTTTTCCCCTAACAATTTATAGTTTGATTCTTGCTAATTTACGATGTTAGTAGGTTTTCCCATAAAGTGACCCTAAACTATCAATCGTCACATTTTGCTTGCGTAATGCGATCGTGAATTCAATATCAAAGAATGGGAGAAATGAAAAACTCGAAAATTTAGAAATCCTCTGGAAAGCAAAAGAAATTACATCTGGTCCTTATGCTACTGGAGAGGTTCAAACGTGAGTTATCTTAACTAAATGAAATTCGTTGCACGACGTAGCCAGATATTTCTGGTGGCCCAACCTAGCATTCTTTTTTACTGTAATGTCTTGTCTCTCTTAAATGTATTGTTGGTAGAACAACCTCGCACACACATTAAATTTAGATATATTTTCAATTTGAAAAGCCGTCGGTGGTCAATGATGAGTGCGTGCTCAAAATTGTTTTATATGCTAATGAATGCGCATTTTTCCCACTACATTATTGTTTGTGACTATTGTTGGTTTGTTGTAGGATTTATGATTAAGGGAAAACAAAACGTAAAGAGAGAATTGGGGTAATATATGTCACACCCCAAAACAACAAAGAATGGGGATGACACAACCGTCCTTCCACACGAAGGACACAGCCTCAAACACAACCAACAACCTGATATCAACTTATATATATCAAACCATATATACATATCAGATAGACCAACAAATTGGTTGCAACATCAGAGTTTCTATAATCCACCAAAAAGAAATATACAATTAAAACTCAGACAATCCAACCACTGCTAAGGAAAGTGCACCACTTCCTTTGGCCATACCCAAAAATAGAACTCCCCAAAAGTTTCCCACCGACGGCACTCTCGTTCTATTCGCCGCTAACCGAGGAACCTGAAAAGATTAAAGGAGGAGTGGAATGAGCAACAACAACTCAGTGAGTAGTACATATCTTCTAAGCAGATCGAACAACCACTATGCATGTATACCAAGCAATACCAAACTTTATAATACCAATTCAATATATAAAATACATATCAAATCATATAAGAGTTATTTGATATCATCAAAGCTTTATACTAATATGGAAAACTCATTTAAACCACCATCAAAAGTTAAGTATCAATGGTCAAGTCCATTGAATAATCTCTCCATCAAATATCACATATCAATGGTCCATCCATTGATTAATCTATTGCTCAATATTCCACCATGGTCACGACACAACGCCTTATGACAAGGTGACCAAGCTTTTCCCCTTGGCAAAGTCTCCACCTACAAAGCCGATGGCTGGGCTCAGAAGGATATCCTAAACCTAGTATGCATACCCCCAAAAACCCCTCACTGGGTTCACAGTCATATTGAGCATAAATAACCATCCTCCAATACCAGAAATCCAATTTAGAAATCAATATCTTAAACCTGATACCATGAATAGACCTAAACTTAGAACCAGGGAAGGAGAGTACATTTCCTGCAAGTATGCATCACACAGTGAGCAAACAACTCTCGTTCAAGCTCTTCAGGGACAGCCTTTTAGCAGAAAACCACTCAACCCTTTAGTTCAGAGCCTAGAGACACCCAAAGATGTCAGGATAGAAACAT
Source organism: Eucalyptus albens (assembly GCA_014182695.1). Classification (NCBI taxonomy): domain Eukaryota; kingdom Viridiplantae; phylum Streptophyta; class Magnoliopsida; order Myrtales; family Myrtaceae; genus Eucalyptus; species Eucalyptus albens. The sequence continues at coordinate 40,337,597 of CM024653.1, read as the reverse complement.
TTCTAACCTATCCAAGCTGCATTTCTTGGAGGATCCTACCAGGCTGGAGAAGAAGAGGAATTTAAAAAGCCATGGAGAGGTTTTTCACAAGGCACACACTTTACTTCAAGGGACTATGCCCAAAACAATACATCCTCCTCGCCTTTTATAGGCGATAAGAGGTCACAAAGACACACACAAAGACCAAGCTCATGGATCCAGATACAAACAAAGGCACCGGAAATTTTCATGAGGGAATTATTCACACACCATGAACAGTAACTGTACTATAAACAGTATCTTCCTTAGCCTAGTGCTACAGTAAAAGTGAACAGTGAAATTGTACGGACTTAGCGGTCTCGTCCGTCACGAGCATTGTAACTACAGATTGAGTCATCTGAGCTGTCTTCTAGGAGATGTGCCTCGTATTTCTGTTCAAGGGCTTCAAGGTCTTCAGGTGAGAGGATTTGATTCAGCTTTCTTAATGAGGATGCTTTTTCATGAGCCCAATGAGATGCTTCTTCTTCAGCCCAGTTTGTGCTATCACCTTCTTAAGTGTCGACAGGAATGCTTGGCTGAGGCCAATTGGATGGTTGTGCATAAAATGATGTGTCCATGTTTTGGAATAAGGACGAAGGTCCCTGTTCGTAGGGATCCTGGGACAGAGAACCTCCAAAGCGTGCATAGGGGTCTTGAGTAGATTGGACAATGTCATCTTCGCTTGTAATTTCATGCTCTTAGGACGATGCAGCTTGTCTGTATTGTCTGAGTGCTTCCTTAACTTCTAGTGCTAGGTCATAATGATTCCACGTAGTGGGTACATTATTCCAGACATCTTCAGGAATGGTTTTGTTTTCCTAACATAAAATTCTCTAGAGTTCTCGGTACTCGTGTTCACAATATCTAACAGATCTTGGATAAGATTTGTGAATCTGAGCTTCTTGACTGTCCAAATAAGGTTTATAGGACGTGGTTCCTATTTCCTATGGGGCATCAATGATTCTTCCATTATTTCTGAAAAAATGCCATGGACGTCTGAAAAACGGGATAGTATGGACTTCAGGATTCGGTGTCATGGTTCTCAGTTCTTTTTCCAAGAGTTGTTTCCGGTAAGTAGGGGAATAGAACCAGTTAAGAAAGTCTAAGAGATGTTTATCACTTTCTTTTTCAACATTTCTTCCAAGTAAAAATATCCTAGTGAGGTTGGCAACGAACCTCCTGGTTGGAATTTCAATGGCTATCAGGTACTTATTGGTTAAGTACCATAATAACGTTTTGAGTTGATCAGGGAAATCATCTTCCTTCCAGATAAGAGGATGAATGAATGGATAATTCATATTTAAGCCAAAAGAATAAATAATCAAACCTACATTGAATCTGAATAAGTCCGTGTGGCATTGCCACATGAGGTTTTCTAGGTTCTCAGCAAGACTGTCGTTCTGAATTTGCTGAATAATCTCCTAGGGGTATTTCCAACTTTGTAAATATTTGATCCTCTCAATCTTATATTTTACACCATGATTGAGCATATGGAAAGCAAGCCTCTTAATGTACATGTTGATTTCGGCTGGTACTTTTGGTCTTGATAAGAAGTCAACAAGCACATTCTTCTTTCCAGGAATATGTTTGGTTTCAAATGAGTATTTTGAGAACCATTCAGCCCATCGAAGCGGTTGAGAATTTGGAATCTGCTTCTGTTTAAACTTGGTCATTTGAGGGAAAGATGCCATGTCTAATTCTACCAGAAAGTGATGACCGATGAGATGAACCTCAAACTTTTTTATTCCATTTTTTACTACTAAAATTTCTTTAAAAATGAAATGGTAATGCATTTCAGCTTGAGAAAACTTTCCACTTTTGTGAGCACAAAGATGTCTCTTACCATCAATTTCTTCAAAGAGGATGGCTACCCAGTATTCATCACTGGCGTCAGTTTGAAGAATTATTTTTCCTATTTATGGTATTTGCAATGGTGGGAAATTCTGCATAATCTCCTTAAGCTCAGCAACTGCTTTAGTCTAAGTTTTTCCCCAAGGTGGGGGATTCTTTTTCAGCATAGATTGCAAAGGAATTAGGAGCTTTGCAATGTTTGGGACAAAATCCCTGAAATAATTGATTATCCCAAGAAACTGCTGAATTTGTTTTGTTGTGAAGTTATCTTCAAGAAACTTCAGTAATTCTTGAGCAATATGTGGCCCTGGATAATATGTACCTTTATTAAGGTGCATACCAAGAAATTCGATTTCTGTCTAGGCGATATTCATCTTTCTTTGGGAAAGCATGATGCCATGCTTCTTTATGATTTCTGCAAATTGCTCAGGGAGTTGACAGTGTGACTGCTCGTCAGGGCTGTAGAGCAGGATGTCATCAATGTATACGGCTGCACTTGACAAAATTGGTTAAAAAATATGACACATGGCCTTTTGGAAAAGGGATAGTGCTACCTTTAGACCAAAAGGAAGCACTTTCCACTAGAAGTGCTAGCTCAGGATATAGAATCGTGTTTTGGATCTGTCTTCAGGATGGATGTCCAATTGCCAAAATCCGGCTTTGAGGTCGAATTTGGAATAAATGTGGGCCTTAGTTAGACCAGTAAAGAGAGAATCTCTTGATGGTAAAGGAAATTTATCATCTTGGAGAAAAAGGTTGAGAAGTTGATAATTGATTACTAATCTCATTTTTCCCATGTTTTGCTCAGCACACTTATTGACATAAAAGGCTTCGCAAACCCATTGAGAATTGGAGATTTCAATAAGACCTTGTTGCAATAGTTCTAAGCATTCCTTTTGGGCTAAAGCCAAGTGTTCTGGCTTCATTCCCATATGACTCGCCTTGGTTGGATTTATGTCTTCATTCTTTTTGAAAGGAAGGCGAACAAAGAACTCTGGATTTTCCCATAGAGGATGGAAACACTTCTGAGCGAATTCTGAATGGGATTCTGAATAAGATTCTAGCAACTTTTGCATGATTGGATCTAGTAGACTCATCTGAATGGAAAAGAGTCTCTGAATATTGACGAACTCATAGAATTGATTTTTATATCTAAGACCTTTTTTAGGAATGATGCGAAGCTGAGAGATTTAAGTCATGATATCCCACCAAATTATCAGATCCTTATTGGGGAGACTTGATCCAAAGATCTTTGTGGTTATGGAACAGTGAGGAGAAAACTAGACAGTTATTGGAATGGTTCTTACATTTATGGAGAAGGTATCTCCATAAGTAGAATTGAAATATCGGATGTAAGGAGTCCAGAATTCTTCAGGAAGAACTTTGGTGTCCAATATTGAACAACTTGCTCTGTGTCAATGAGAGCAATAACGGTGATGGGTTTGGCAAACTTTGAAGTGAGGATTTTTACGGGGAAATGGGGACAGTGAGTTTGACTTGAAAATATATCAAGATTTGGTTCTTGAGATGATGATGATATATGAAAAATATCTTGGACTCGAGTCCGATTCGATCTCACTTGGAAGTTTGGTAAGAGGGAATGACACAAAGAGTTTGTTCGGATGGTTCTTCGTCAACGAGAGAATAAGGATTCAATATCACCATTTTCAAGAGAAATACCTGTTTCATTCTCAATATGATGAATTAGACGCTTCTGACATTTTCTTGCTTGAGGACAATTTTTGGCAAAATGTCCTTTCTGGTTGCAAATGTAGCAACGATTTGATTTCTTGTGGCTTATGTGATCCTTTCTTTTGTGTAGGTATCGCCATTTCTTATTTTTCCGGAAATGTTTGGAGCCATGTTTGGATTTGTTTATCCAAAACTTCTTGTAATGTTTCTTTTTCCGAGAGAACTTACCACAAGTACCATCACAATCTTGCTTGGAGCATTTGATTTTTAACTTCTATCGAGAACAAGCTGATTCAAGGCGATTGTCATCTATGATGTAGATACGAACCATCTGGCGCTTTAAGCATAATTCTTCTAGGCATAAATGGACTTCTTGCTGTATTTCTCCCAAGAGAATATCTTGTACTCTCCTTTGTTTTCCAAAGAAAGATCTTTCAACCATCTGAGATAGTTCTTTAAGGATAGAAGTAAGGAAAACATGCTTCAGATTTGGGTCTGCTCCAATCTGATAAAAAAGCTGAAGCATTACTCGATAATGCTTATCAAGGTGTTTCTTCTTGAGGGAACAGCAATTTCTTTCGAAAAATTCTCTTCTTTTCATCTCTATGAGATCAATGGGTTTTCCCACAAAGACATAATACAAGAGAGTGATGGCATGGCTGAAATTAGGTGACATTAGAAAATGAATCTGGTCTTGTTCAGAAATTGATTGCCACCAAAGTTTGAGGCTTCCTGTGAATCTCGTAACAAAGTTGTAAATGACATCATTCATATCATGGTTGGCCAAGCTCCTTTCAGAGACTTGGATCACCAACTATGAAAAGCTACATCAGCATAACAAGCATTTTCAATCTACGGACTCAGAGTTCGTATAAAAAAAAGATTGAATTGTTTCCATCAAATTTGGCAAGGAAAATGAAGAAAGTCCTTCTATCTTCCAGACCCTCTTCATGATTGAACCATGTGTTCCTGAATCAATTTCCGAGCCAGATCCAAAAAAGCTTGTTCGACATTTCAATGATGATGGACATCCTGTTCATTACTATAAAGACAATTATAGTCATTGTTTCTGGGATCCTTTTTGCCAATGTTCCTATTGTACAAATTCTCCTGACGAAGTAGACCTCTTGCAAGACCTCCACCTTGACGGAAAAGACCAAAGGATAAGGTGTATCAAAGGTACTTAAACGGAGATCCCTCCGTTGATACTCTTGGTGAGTGTGATAAATACCAGTTCATGATTTCTTATGCACCACCTCCACCACCAGAGTTCAGTACTACATCCCAAGCCTCACTAGATCCACCAAAATCACCCCCACCATCTATTCCTCAGAAAAAACAAGCTCTCTCTCCGTTTTATAAGACAATCCTAAAATGGGTTAAGAAGCATTCTTATCCGCTTGAAGCCCCAGCAGAAACACCACCCACTTATTCCATTGCCATGTTCCATGATACTGATTTCCCCCCTCTTATCAGAGAAAATTCTAAACTATCATTTCATGCTCCCGTGGAATTCATTGACCCACAAAATAGATATCGTCATGCTCCAAAAATAACAACCCCCACTGATGTGGATAAACATGGGAGACAGAGAAAGACTCCTGCTGCTGAAGTTGTTCTAAATTGGCAATCAGAGACTCTGTTGGCACAAAAAAATGCCTTTAAGGCAATTAATTCCAAAATTGGAAATGTGCAACAAGATCTCTAAAGGTATGATGAAAGTACCAAAAAGATACTTTCTGAGTTTCGAGAAAAGGTTTCACGCCTTGGAATCGGGACAACATCTTGGGTATCATTATCTTGAAAGTCCAAAGCCAGAAATAGAAAAGCTCAAGAGGCAAATCCAACTTCTTGAAGAAGGAAGGTTCGATCCATTGGCACCTATTATTAGAACCGGGTATTTGCCTCCACCGCCATAGACGTCTATTTTTACCACTATTCCGAGAAGATCCCTACGAAGAGAACCAGATATGGCAGAAATACGAAATCGCCTTAAGGCCCCTGAGGAAGGACAAAGGAAAAGAAAAATGCCACCCATAGAATCAAGTTTGATTGTTATTAAAGAAAGACTAGATCAAATGATGTTATCTAATCCATTAGAAACTTTTCTAAAGGATTTGGGTACTTAAGAACCTGATCCTGCCACCCAACAGCCTGATCCTGCCATTCCAGAAAAACAGTCCCTATTTCTAGTCGAGCAAACTACTCCTGAGACTGAATCAGATTCAATATCCCTTTCCTCCTCTTCATCTTTCTCGATTCCTACAATTGATTCTCTCCCTATGGCACCAGTAACTTTATCAATATTCATGGCTGATCCTCCAGATGATGAAATGGAATCAAACTATTCTGACCCAGAAAATGGTCAGACAAGCAATCCTGCTCGACATGTGTCCATAGCATCAAAACAATTTTTCACCATCGATGATATTCCTTATCATAAATGGCTAGAAAGACTTGAAGACTTTCATACTTAGTTGAATACTCAGCCCATTAGTTCAGAGCCTAGAGACACCCAAAGATGTCAGGATGGAAACATTTATTACAGCATAACCCATCATCCATTTAATATCAATTTCTCAAATCATTATAAACATTTCCATAAATCAATCGCAAAGCAATTTCATATATATATATATATATCCACTTACTTTGTATAACACACTTTTCAAACATTCAAAATCAACCAAAGAGTAGCAATTGCTCGATCTGGCTTTTATGCATAAAAATACTCTCATCAATTCAATGTATATACATATATACTTCAAGACATGAATTTTTCAAAACCAAAGAAGATATAGTACCACTCACCTCGTCATCTACGACCAAACAACGAACGATACTCGTATTGTCGAACTCAATGCCCTATCAAATAATCGAGGAATAATGTTAAAATCTAATAAAACTCTTATCTTAACTACGAAATGACTAACTTATGCCTTAACTCTAACAAAAGGACTTCTACGTGCTAACAAATCGCATAACCAAAGCGATTGTTTAAGTGATTCGCAACGCGGAGATTAAACACAAAACTTGATCACGCCTTAACTTCCTCCTTTGAACCCCGATCCAAACGAATTTATAGTCAATAGAGAGCCCTTGACACATATAACAAGAATCCCAACTTCACCGTCCCAAAATCAAGCCGAAATGTGACAAAATATAGGCCCAAAGCTGCTGGACGCGTACTGTTCACCGCATGCGGGAAACTTTGAAATTTTGTTTCGAACAAATCACAAACTCAAATCACAATCCGTAAAATCTCACGGCTTCACAACACCCTAAACTATCATTCCCACAAAAATACATGGCTCAACGACTCCAAAATTGGACTTCGCCACTTGATTTTCCAACAATTCCGAATTTGAGCCCTAAACTCATAAATAAATTCAATTGGACGAACAAGGGACCTAATCTCTTACCGGGTGCTGCGTTATGGAGTAGAGTCGGCTTGGTGAGGCATCCGTGGCGTGCACGTGCCAAAACCCTTTTCCTTTCTTCCATTTTCTCTTCTTCTTCTTCTTCTTTTCTTTCTTTTCTTTCTGGTGCCCGAAAGTGGGCTTTCTTTCCTTTTTATCTCTTCCCATTTTTTTATTTTCTTTTCTTTTCTTTCTTTCCTTCTTTTCCGAATGTTCTCGGTGCCTCCTCATCATTCTTCTTCTTTTCTCCTCTTTTCTTCTTTGACTTTTCAACATTTTTTTTTCTTCTTTTGGGGCCCACCAGCCTAATATTACAGAAACGCTCAAATGCATTTGACTGTGAAACGTGCTCGTCCTCTTCTTCAGATTTCAGAATCGGAGAGCAAAGCCAAAGGCTGATCGATAAGAAAATTTTGGCATCAGTAGCTCATCGATAACCACATCATACCTGATCTGGAGTTTTCTAGTTTTACTTGAATAGGCATTATGACGAATTGTTATTTTTTTCCCTTTGCGTATACAATCTCTGTTTTTGTTCTCACAACCTCTCATGAACATGTTTAGCGTGAGTCTATGCGATCTCAGCCGAGTATCTTCTCGCGTTCACCTTGCATGTGCGTGATCAAGAGTTTTTGGCCTAGTGAGTTCTCTTTGGCCGTGAGTCTTGCACGAAATGTGTTCAGCCGTGAGTTCTATCCACAGAATATGTGAATATATGGCCGAACATATTCCGTCCAACTGAGAATGTGTGCCTTTTGTTGGCAAGATTATGTGAATTTGTGGCCAAAATTGGCCTTCCCTTCTTTTCGCCAGCTGAGATTCACTTCCATTGATGAGTGCCCGCTAAGTCTATTTTCCTCTCTTCGTCCTTTCCATCCTCGGTCGAGCCTTCTTTGCCCCTTGTCTGGGTCCGGCCGAAGTTGCTTCTCTTTGGTCGCTTTCCTTGGGAACGGCACATGAATCTCACACACATTAGTGTTGCTCGGGCCAAAGGGTCATGGCCGAATTCATCTGGCGGCCGCGCTCATGTGGGCTTGGTCTCAAGAGTTCAAACGAGTTTAGGGCCTCCTTCCAATTTCAAGGCCCGGTTGAGTATCAAGCAATTCATTCTCCGCCAGCTTTCATGCACCTTTTAACTATTCCACCTCCGCAAGCGATCTCAGGAGTGTACTTCAGCACATCGGCCTAGTGTATTCATCATTTTACACCTACAAGTGCTACCGAAAGACTTGCTGGTTCAACTAATCCTCTTATCCTCAATGATATTGGTACTTTTCTTTTTCTTTTTTAAAAAGTCCACGTAACACTTACTCTTTTAATGATCAGTTAACTATTCAGAGCAGAGCTTTGTCATACTTCTGCTTTTGTCCCATATCCATGGATTGGCGTATTTGTACCGTCCTAATGCTTGACTAAGAAGCAGGAAGCAGATGCTGGCCCACCATAGACGACCTCCGCACATGGGCGATTGAATTTACAGCGGTCACCTTTTGCTTTGAAGCGGAAAATCAGGTGCCAACTTCCTCGCACCAGGGGGCGAAGATGGATGATGCACCACCTTGCTGATCCACCAACTCGCCAAGGTCTTTGACTCGATCTACAAAAGGGTACGTGAATTGCAAATGAAATGTAATCCTACGAAATGAAATTCTACTTTGATTTTACCAAAAATAAAAAACAGAAAACGAAAAACAGAGCGTCATTGGGTTGCGGAAGTCGCTTTCATAATGCCTATCAATCAGAACGACTTACCATTGGGATTTACCCCAATGGCCACTCTTCTAATATGGAATGGGAAGGTGGAAGGTTCGAATCCCCACCTTCTCAGAGAGTTGGAATGAAGACGATTTTATTTCAAATGTGGGTTTCGGCTCCACAGGATAAAAGTCTAAAAGTAAGAGTTTAATTAACGCATCTTTGATTTTTTTTTTTTTTTGTCGTGAATTAATGCATCTTTGATTATATAGTCATTTTTTGGTGTCTGATTAACTAATTATCTGTTGACTGACAGCTATAAGCACATGCTTGGCATTTGGACCACCTCCCCCATCGAAATTCAAGTACTTGTAAGGCTCGAATTTAAATTCTTATTCCAAAATATTACTCCTATGCGCGAGGTTGTTTCCAATTTAGGGGTATTTCCAACCTTTTATTATACCTGTTATAGCCTTCTCTTTGAAAAAAAAAAAATATAGATTATTTTGAGAGTGATCTTCGCTAATGTGTAAACTTCTTATAGGTCAAATTAGAGTGACAGAATTGCTAGCAAAAATTTATTCACATATAAAAATAATATGAAGTAAGATAAAATAAATTATAAAAAGATCAAAATGATAGACCGCGTTCCAATATAACTCAGGTTCAGTTGTGTTAATCCTATTTCTCAATCTATTTTGCCAATGAAAATACTAGATAAAAGTCTAACTTCTTTATAACAAATAATAAATTGTATGCTCTCGAGCATCGCCAACTAGAAAATGAAAAAAAATAGACTATACAAATCCTATTTAGTTAACATTGCATTTACTATACTGAACCAATAGAGTAAATTCAACAATGAAATATTGAATCAAACTTATATTCACTTAATCCAAATCCTATAATAAAATTAACAACGAAAAGTGTATATTTCACATCTCACACTCGCTCATTTAAATCATAAAATAAGATTGATGAGAAAAAAATTACATTGATATTATTTATCGATTTTTAGTAAAAATTATAAAAGAGACTATTTTTTCATGAATTACATCATGAAGAAATTGTAAGTTTTTGATAAGATTTGTGATATCTTTTGTGAAATTGAGATATTATTTTCTAAAAAATTGTGAAGGCTGAAGAGTGTGTGAGTTTTTAGATGTAATTGTGAGTTAAGATATATTGAGAGTAGTCAAGTCACTCGAATGCGTTTGAGATCTCTGTTGTATTAGTTGATCTGTAGTAGAATCATTTGGTGCTCTATTCGAAGAATAAGTCCTGCCAAACAAATCACATAAATTTGGTATGTGATTTATTTCCCTCATTTTATTTTCTCTTCCAATCGCTTGTTTTCTGCAATAGAGAAACCCCAACTCCTACAATTGAAACCCTTGTTGCTAGGTATCCCTTATGCACATCTCTTTAACAAAATAAAATCAAGTTTTCCTTTTCAAATGAAGGAAAATAATTTACATTTCATTTTCATATGTCAGCCAAATATCACAAAATGTTCTCATTTTTCAGGAAAATGCCTTCCCGAAAATATTTTTTTAAAATACCAAATTTTCCGCTGAACAAACTGTAATTTCCGGACGTTACGAATCACCATGTTATTCAATACTGCTGCTTCTAACAATCTTCGAGCATCGGCAGTAGACAGGGCGCCATTTAAGGAAGCTGTGCAGATAACACTATCGTCAACAGCACCAATAGGATCCTAAACTTCACCATGAACAGAGATCAGAAATGACATTGCAGCCTCCACTTCATCATGAAAACCCCCAAACGTAAGTCACAAACCACTCATTTGAATAAAATCCCACAAGAATTCCAGATTATTGGGCATTAAATCAAAATGCACTAGGCTTGAAAGAAGGAAGATTAAGGATGCTTGGTATTCCCTCCCAAATTTGAGCACCATCATGCATATAACTCTCAGACCTTTTCAACCTTCCAATACCATCCGTAGCTTTTCTATGCTATTGTTACTTCCTTCAAGCAATTTCGTGATCCTTGTCTATGATAAGTCCAATTGAGTCAACAATTCCAACCTCCCGATTGAGTTAGGGATCTCTCTCAATTCATGGCAGTATCCCAATGACAAGCACCGCAGATTCACAAGAAACCCAACGCTGTCAAGAAATCCAAAAAACTCAACACAACTTGATAAGACAAGGGTCAGCAAATTCACTAAACAGCATATCGAGTTAATTTGAAATCCTTGGCACTAAGCATCTCTAGCTTCTCTAGAGAACCGATGGAGGAAGGAATTTTTTGTATTGGAGTTTGATCTAGACAAAGTTCCTTCAATTGTTTTAGTTCACCTATTTGAGGCGGCAGCTCCACAAGACACAAACATCCACTCAAGTCCAGTTGAGTCAACAATTTCAACTTGCCAATCGAGCTAGGAATCTCTCTCAATTGGTGGCAGCTTCGCAATAACAAGCACCGCAAATTCTCAAGGAATCCGATGTTGTTTGGAAGTGTCGCAAGCTCAACACAGCCTGATAAAACAAGGGTCGACAAATTGCACAAATTGCCTATTGAGTCCGGAAGTCCAATTAATGATTTGCAATCCCTAGCACTGAACATCTCTAGCTTCACTAGAGAACCGATGGAGGAAGGAATTTCTTGTATCGCAGTTTGATCTAGACGAAGTTCCTTCAATTGTTTTAGTTCACCCATTTGAGGTGGCAATTCCACAAGACGCGAACATCCACTCAAGTTCAATTGAGTCAACAATTTCAACTCACCAATCGAGTTGGGAATCTCTCTCAATTGGTGGCAGCTTCCCAATGACAAGCCCCGCAAATTATCAAGGAATTTGATGCTGCTTGGAAGTGTCGCAAGCTCAACACAGCCTGATAAAACAAGTGTTTCCAACTTTTTAGAGAACTGATGAAGGAAGAAATTTCTTGTATTGCAGTTTCCTCTAGAAGAAGCTCCTTCAATTGTCCTAGTTTAGCCATTTGAGGCGGGAGCCACTCAAGAAGAGAACATCCACTCAAGTCCAGGGAAACGAGGTTCTCCATGTCTCCAATACAATTATCAATTTGCTCCAATGCCTTACAATCTCTGAGGATCAAAATCTCCAATCTTTTAAAAGCTGAGAGGTAAGGAGTCCCTTTTAAGGAATGGCAACTTGTGAGGTTGAGAACTTTCAGCTTTTCTGCCTTCTGCAAGAAAGAATATATCATGGGGTCAGCAAGGAGTTGTTCCCACTCAAAAGAAAAGCAAAAGATTGTAATTTTATATCATACCATCATTGAATGCCATCCCTGCCAGACATCTGAAATCGGGCTTCCTGATAAATCGAGTATGACTAATTCCCCTGCATGAAAGTTGCTTGCTTCAAAATTTGAGGGACAATTCCCCCATTTGAGCCATCTTAACTGAGAAAATAATTTACTAAAATCTCCGACAAGATTCACAGCACTCATGTGAAGAAACCTCAAGTTCGATAAGTTTCTAAATGGTTCGTCTGTAAATGTGCGGCTCGCTTGATCAATTATATAATTAGAGTTGCCTTGCTCTAGACAAATGGCTTGAATCCTTCCAGTTCCCTGCAAGTACAAAACCGAGGATCACAAATGTTGCATCTTACCAACTCAGTGAAATAATATCAATTATTTCTACTTAATATACAGTAAACTCGATACCAATTTTCAGTTTCAAACTCATACCTAAAATCTTCCACAAAAGTCCATGCAATTTATTGATGCCATCATTAAACAACAGATAAAACCCTAACTAAAAGTTATCGAGATAATTACGAGGTGGTTCTTCACTTTCACCGACACTTTCAAAAATCAAATTTAAAAATTTTCAATCTCTGATTGAAAACAGTCCTTCCAAAATAAATCAAATCTTCAAACGTAATTTTTTCTTTAGTTATTCTCTTAACCTTTTGTCTTCGCAAACAATCTGTGTGCTCTCTGACTATGGGAAAAGAAAAAAAGGAAAAAAGCGCACACGACTGTAATATCACATGAAGGAAGAGGAGTTTGCACGTTTTAGGGATTTCCCCCCTTTTCTCTTCCCTGAATATTCCTATCAAAGTCTTTAAGATGATTTATAAATGAGCATGAACAAGAATATAACAAAACAACTGGTGTATAACTTACTAAATCAATGAGGGCGACTGATAATTCTATTTCAGCTGCATTAACTAAATTTCAAAATTAATGAGGATGATAATTTTGGATACAGTTAATAAGCTCATAAATGTCAGCTGACAACCATACAAGATAAGACGCACATCAGTTAAATTAGGCTTCACCTGAAAGCGTACTTTTTAATTATGGCTTACCTGGGTCAGTTATTTTGTCTCTCTCAATATAGAAAATGGAAAAGTCTGCATTTAAGTATTTGCTGGTCAGTTTTCTACATTATGTTCGTCAATGGATTCTCTGTCAATGGTCATGACTTTCTAAACTACAAAAGGCGGAAATTTGAGGAGAAACTGCAGCACAAACTAAGAAAGAGCAACCTGCTTTCCTAATCACGTCAAAAAAATAATACCAGCACATTAACATCATTTAAAACAAGAGAACATAGTCTACGGGAGCAGAAGAAAAATATAAAGTTACCCTTTTGATCTCTAGCACTTCCAAGGCTTCCTCGTAATGCCACAATCTACTACGCTCATGAGGTTTGCAGTAGTTTTCTGCACGCACAATTTCCCTAGCAAGATCTCTCATTTGGTCATGCATTCTGAACTCATGATTATCTCCAATACTTATGAACAACAAAGATCTCAGTACTTCAATTCCTCCCCTCGCAAAAAAGCCCCAAGCATCCCACATGTAGTAGGCAACTCTTGCATCACTCCCAATTAAAAAACAAGCGATATCCAAGAAAATTTGTCTTTGATCCTCCTCCAATTCTTCATAACTTACCATCAACTTTTCTGCCACTTCCTTATGGGGCATTCTTTTCATCTTATGTATTGTTTCTTCCCATAGTATTGCTGGTTTTCCACACAAAAATGAACCTACAACCTTGAGAACTAAGGGAAGCCCTCCCGTTATAGATACCACAACACAAGCAAGAGATGAAAACTCACTAGGAGGAAAGTCACTTCGAAATGCATGTCTAGAAAATAGGATCAGAGCTTGCTCCATACCCATTTCCTCATGCTTGTACTTGATGTCCACTCCAGCCCTATCAAGAACACTCCCATTTCTAGCGGTAACAAAGATCCTACTTCCTGAGCCAAACCATTCAAGATTTCCAGCCAAAGCCGCTAACTGATCGGTGGTTTCCAAATCATCTAGAATAATGAGGACTTTCATATCTTTAAGCTTGGATGAGATGATGCGGATTCCGTGCTCCTTGTTATGCAATCGAATATTTCTTCGCAATATATCACTGATTAATTGATTTTGCAAGTAACTAATACCATTGCGATTGCATGATTCCCTAATGTCAGCAATGAAACTACAATGCTCAAATTGATTTAATAGCTTGTTGTAGATGACGTTAACAAGAGTCGTCTTACCGATACCCCCCATTCCGTAAATTCCCACACATAGGGTAGCTCCAGAACACTTATTTATTAATTTCATAACCTCCTCCACATGACTATCAATTCCAACCAAACTCTCAGGAATATCCAAGTCCACCGCTTTCTTCAACTCATTCAAAACTTTTTGCACAACTGATTTTATCAATTCTCCTACAGGCCTGTCAAAGAAAATGAGTTCAATGATATGGCTTTTTTCTAATGATAGCACAAACAATAGAATTTGGAGATAATTTGGAAAACCTTTAAATCTTTTTCCCACCTCCATTTCTTATTTTATCTCTAAGATAAAAGTGGGTAAAGCAATCCCGTGGTTGCTCTGTGGGCGTGTATTGGATCCTTGGCTCAAGGAAGATGGTTGATGTCTCTTCCTTTTGCCTCACCTCTACCCGGGTGGTTTCCCACCTGCAAGGACCACCTGCGGTAGTTCTCAAATAAGGAGCCCTGCTAGGCTACATTCCTTATTTTAACATGCCAATACCCGCACGCCTTGCACCCCCAGTTGGTAGTGTATGTTTTTCTTTCCACCAACCAGGGAATATGGTTGCCCCACATGATGCACCCATAACTTCTTTCAACGTTACTCTAAACGTATTGAATTAGAAAAAAATTTGAGGCTAATGAAGCTTTAAGTTTTGCACATATTAAGGATCTGAATTAAATTTCAAAATCTGTGGTCCGTTAAGGATATGGATCATAATAGGAAGCATTTTTTTCTATTTTTCCTTTTGAGTAGTATCTATGTTCTATGATGTTAATTAATCTAACGTGGAGGTTGACAGGAAGTTGAATAATAAATGTGTTTCCTCGGCATAAGAAAGAAAAACGAGATGGAAGAACTACACCGGAAAATATTTTACTAAACCACTAAGACAGTCTTCTCTTCTTCTTCTTTTGGGCTCTTTCAAAGGCGTAAGTCATCATAATAATCCAAATCTTATTCGTTAAGGATAAACACAGTTACGCTGCTTTTATGTAGGCAGAAATAAGCAAAATATAAGTTAGAGAATCCTTGCATAAAGGAAGGCAAAATCATATAGTAAAGGAGTTTCATTCTTAAAACGAATGAATCAGATCGATAAAAAATTATGATTTTGACTGGTGTTGACATCGTCAAAGCAAATAAAGTGCTGGTTAAAGAATAAATTACCCATTAGCAAATTGCCATCCTTGTAAGGAACTGACTTCTACCAGCGCTTGCTTCCATTCCTTCGTAGACTTTTGATCGAAATTCCTCCCAGAATAATGAAATGCCTCTCCAAATTGACCCTTTTGATCTCGCACATCCGCAGGTTCCACTTTGTAGAATATAGGTAACACTATGTGCCCTGAGCAATTCTTGCACTTCATCATTTCAACAAGTTCATCAAGGCACCATTTGCTAGAAGCATAATTCACAGAGATAATTGGGATCAAAACATTGCTGTTCCTAATGGCTCGCATAAGATCTTCGCTCAAACTCTCGCCCCCACGGAGCTCATCGTCATCCCTGAAGACATGGATTCCAACATCAACGAGGCTGCAGTAGAGGTAGTCGCTGAAGCCTCTTCGAGTATCTACACCTCTAAAACTCAAGAACACTTCGTAATCGTTTTTGCTTGGCATGATGGAAGGACAAGGCGTAGCAACAGAAGATGCATCTTCCACGTTCTTTCGATCCTCCCCCATTTCTTCACAAATTATCCTGAACTTTTCTTGCACAGCCATATGAGGTATATTTTGCATCTTTCGTATTGTTTCCCTCCATATTCGTGATGGTTTTTCACACAAAAATGAACCTACAACCTTGACAGCCAAGGGAATCCCTTCCGTTGTAGATACCACAAGATGAGAGAGAGCTAAAAATTCACGTGGAGGATGGTCTCTTCGAAATGCATGTCTAGAAAATAGGACAAGCGATTGCTCCTCATCCATTTGCTTATGCTCATACTTGATGTCCACTCCGGCCCTATCAAGAATGCTCTCATTTCTAGTGGTAACAAAGATCCTACTTCCTGAGCCAAACCAGTAAGGATTTCTAGCCAAAGCCTCTAACTGACTAGTGGTATCCACATCATCAAGAATAATGAGGGCTTTCTCATCTTTAAACCTAGACGAGATGTACTCGATTCTTTCGTCACTATTGCAAAATTGAATTTCTCTTTTCTGCATATCAAAGATTAATTGATTTTGCAAGTAATTAATACCATTACGTTCGCATGATACCCTGATGTCTGCAATAAAGCTACGATGCACAAATAGATCAGACAGCTTATTGTATATGGCCTTAGCAAGAGTAGTCTTACCAATGCCCGTAATTCCATAAATTCCCACAGACAGGGTAGCACTAGAATTCTTGTTTACCAATTCCATAACCTCCTCCACAGGACTGTCAATTCCGACCAAATAATCATCGGCAACCAACTCCTTCAACTCTTTCAAAACTTTTTGCACAACCGATTTTACCAATTCTCCTTCTCGCCTGTCAAATGAAAATGAGTTTAATGACATAAGTATTATCTAACGATAGCACAAACAATAGAAGTTGGGGGTAATTTGGAAAAATTTTAAATCTTTTCCCCACTTCCATTCTTAATTTATTTGCTAAGATGAAAGGCGGTAAAGCAATCCCGTGATTGCTCCACAAGTGCACTCATAACTTCTTTTTAAGATTACCCTGACGTATTCTATTAGAAAAAAGATTGAGGCTAATGAAGCTTTAAAAGCAGTCTGTTTTTCTCCTTCTTCTTCTTTTTATTTATTTTTGGTTCTTTTAGAGGCGTCAATCGTCGTAATTATCCAAATCTTATTCGTAAATGTAAACACAGTAATGCCGCCTTTATGTAGGTAGAAATAAGCAAAAATATAAGTTAGATAATCCTTGCATAAAGGAAGGCAAAATATTACAGCCAAAAACTTTCATCATTAAAACGAATGGATCGGATCCATTAGAAAAAAAGAAAAGACGATATCATCAAAGTAAACAAGATGTTGGTTAAAGAATGAAGATACCCATTAACAAATTTCTCCGATTCCCATCCACTCAAGGAACTGACTTCTGCAAGCGCTTCCTTCCATTTGGCCACAACCTCTGGGTCAAAACGCCTCCGCTTGTAATTACGAAATGCCTCTCTAAAACGACCCATTTCAGATCGCACCCCCGCGGGTTCCACTTTGTAGAATATGGGAAACACTTTGTGTCCCCATTGTTTTCGGCACTCCATCATGCAAACCAGTTCTTGAAGACACCATTTGTCAGAAGCATAATTCTCAGAGATAATCGGGATCAAAATATTGCTGTTACTAATGGCTTGCATAAGCTCTTCGCTCAATCTCTCGCCCAAGCGGGGCTCATTGTCGTCCATGAAGACACGGATTCCAACATCGACGAGGCTGCAATAGAGGTAGTCGGTGATGCCTCTTCGAGTATCTACATCTCTAAAGCTCAAGAACACGTCGAAATCGTTCCCGCTGGGCTGGATCGGAGGACTAGGCGTACCAGGATGCTGATCATCCGCGTCTCTTTGCGCACTTGCTCTCCTCTTACTCAGAAGCTTGTGCGCCAGCACACCGAGAAGGATCGGTGCGACAACCGCCACGAAAGGGTTGCTAAGAACGAGACGACGCATTTCTTCTTTGCCCCGACTGACTCTGCCCGTGGTTTCTCCTCCGAAGTCGGACTCTCAAGTGCGAAGGATATCGAAATGATTCCGCAAAATTAAAAAATGCCTTTTTATTTGCCCGAGCAAGGAAGCTTGTCCTTCTCTCTTCTTTTTTTGGGGGCCGGCTGTGGGTTTGGAATAAAAGTCGAAGCCGAGGAGACAATATCAGGTGATCAGCTTTCTACTAATCCATTTAACGGTTAACACGTGTCATTTTTGCTCACCCGAGATCCTTTCATTCCTCCTCTCTCTTCAGTTAATCGTCACTCTCTCTCCTCTCTCTTCTGCCAGACACTTTGCATTCTCTCTTTGATTAATTTTTTTACTCGTTTTTTTTCCTTCTTTTTCTTTTTTACTTTTTCTTTCTTCTTTTCTTCCTCCTCTCACTACGCCGGAGACGACGACCTCAGCTCAGACTCTTGCAAGGGTCTCTGACGGGTGGACCCAAAAATGACACGTGTTAACCGTTAAATAGATTAATATGAAATTGATGTGTCGGACACCTAAGGGTGCGAATAGTAACTATTTTTTTTTTCCAGGAGAACATAAACAAAAAAAAAAAGTGTTTTTCTCGTTAGGAAATAATTTTTCAACAAAAGAACGCGTTTGGTATCTTTTTTGTTAAATAAAAATAAATATAAACACGTTTGATAAATTTTATTCTTTTTTTTTTTATTTCTTTTAATTTTTTAAATATTTTTATTTTATTTTTCATTTTTTTTTTCCTTTCTTTTTTATTTTTTTTTTTCGGCTGTCACCAGGCCTCCGGCGCCGGCCGACGGGCCGGCAGCCTCGCCCGGCCACGGCTAGGCCGAGCCTCGCCGTGGTTGGGCGAGGCTCGGCCTCACCGCGCCGGCGATGCTCGGCCTTCTTTGGGGGCCGCAACGCTCCGGCGAGATCGTCGACCCTCGAGGGCATCGCCGCCAAAGAAAAAAAGAAGAAAAAAAGAAGAAGATAAGAGAAGAGAAGATAAGAGAAGCGTTTACGAAGAAGTGTTTTCTTTTCCTCTAGAAACAACTATTTTGTGTTTCTTTTTTTTGCTCTAATTTTGTTCCGGAAAAAAAATAAAAAAGAAAAAAACGCAACCAAATGCGTTTACATTCTTTTTTTGTTAAAGGAAGAAAATCCGTACTGAAGTGTTCCAGAAACGTTTCTTTGAAGCGTTTCCATGCACGCCATAATATTTTCTACGGGGGTTATGTATGCATACATTCGTGAGAGAAGCCTTTTTGCTCGTGCGGGTAGAAACGGGCAAAAGCCCCTCGCCAGAGCGGGAGCCATCCTTTCAGCACACGAGTGACATCGATGCATTGATTCAAAAGAGATTCGAAATAGCAACCAGCTGTGCGGTTGACATAGTACCCAGACAACCCCCATGAGGTATGATATTTTATTCTCTGACATGTCGACAGCAGTAAATGAGATTAGATCCACAATTAATTCCAGGAAAAATTACATTCCTAAAACCTATATATTTGGAAGAACACTTTTGATCCTTTTTCTTTATTTGATTATGATTCTAACCACACTATTCTCGCGTGATAATTTAAGTCTTTCTATCTAATTTCTATTTAAAATTTGTTGAAAATTGTTGAATTAGTATCAGCTATTGCCGAGTGGCTCCTGCATGTATAAGCCTCTTAGTATAAATCACCATTTTAGTCCTCATACTTTCCGGATTACTCAAATTTAGTGTATGTTTAGCACATTTTCTTCACCTATGAAAATAGGCCTGGCAGTTTTTACAAGATGGTTGACAAAGCACCTTACAATTGCAACTTCTCCCCGATTATAATAGCTTTTGAAAGTTGTCCCGCCCAACTTTTAGGTATTGTAATTTATAACAAATATAACCAAACACACAAGTCACGACACTCCATAGCGTGACCACGATTTAGTTCAAGTATATCAAATGGGCTCTTAGTCCATGTGCTTTGTTTTCGCAACAAATTTGTCCATGTACCATTCATGACGAGATCTTAAGTATGATTTTTCACTTTTTCATTTGAACTAAAATTTAAATGACACGGATTATCAACTTGATTCATCACAGTATATGCATGTGTAAGTGTTTATAATTGTTATCGGTTATTTTATTACTGATAAGTGAAGGAACTTTTTCTCGAGGCATTTAATATTTAAGAGTTGATATTTTACACTCAATGCTAATAGCCTTCCCACTATATCAATGACCCCTTACAATCAATGTGATGCGAACTTTTTAGGATTACTAGAATTGAAAGAATTCTAGTGATCTTATCAAAATATTTTGCCTATTAAATAGTGATTTAAAGTTGCAGTTAGAAGATTTTAAAGTATCTATTTTTTCCAAAAAAAAAAAAAAAAAGGTCCTTAATGTGTGTATATGATTTGAACTGGAAATGAAGATGCAATTGTTGCATACAGTGTAAAATTAATCTTAATGGGAATGTCAATCGATTGGGTAAATTTCTAAATGTAGAAATCACCAATTAATAGTTAGTCTTGATTTGATATTTTCATATGATTTTCAATGAAAATAAGACAAAATTAATTGAGTTTTCATAAATAATAATAATAATAATAATAATAATAATAATAATAATAATAATAATAATAATAATAATAATAATAATAATAATAATAATTTAGAGACTAGATGTGATACTAAAACCACATAACAAATCCCTTTTTTAAAAGTATCGCACTAAAAAGTATAATCTTTTTTAGAGGCCTGTATATTTAGCCATCAAAAGTTCAAATTTATACGGAACAAATATAATTTTACATTAACTTATATGTATCAAAGAACTAATCAGAATAACTTTCTAACTACAAAAAACCGTCATGTGAGCTCATAGATGGGTGATAATAATCTATTTTAAATAATTGATATTATGTCATCGATTTTCCTGGACTCCAAGTTTGACTTGAATTTATCCTCAACCAATTTATTTGTTTTCTGATGGAAAATTTTCAAATAAAACTTCTCCTCTTTTTATGATTTAACCGGTCAAGCTACTACTAAAGGCACTGATTAAATATAATATGAGGAAAATATATACTATAAAATTTCTTTAATTGGTGAGGAAAAAGTATTGTTAAGGCACTCATTAATAGAATTTGCTTTTTTTATGGATATATTTATGTCTTGGCTATGCAAGTAAATGAATACAAGCAGCGGACCAAGAGGAGTGGCTCCTCGAATCTTACCATGTGGTCCCAAAAAAGGCTAAAAAGAAAGAGAATCCTATGCACATAACACATTCGATGCACCGGGACGTGCAACATAAATTGTCTTTCCAGAGCCGACAGGTCTTGTTTCTACTTTATTCCTTTCCCAGGGGTATGCATATTTATATTTGTTATATAAATATGTAATAATGTTTGACTCGGACGCGGGAAGCACTTGCGGGCCCACCACAGGTGACCTTTCCGGATGGGTAAATGAATTTAACTCTATCTTCATTTGCTTTTAAGCCGAACGTCATCTGCCAACTTCCTTGCACTAAGGGTGAATACGAACGAATGCATCACCTAGCTGGCCTGTCCACCCACTTGTCAAGCTCTGTTCTGGATGCAGGTGAGGGTTACGTGAAATGTCAAATGAAATGTAATCAGAACCAAATGAAACTCTATATTGACTTTACCAAAAGAAAAAAAAAAAATAGAGCACAATTAAATTCTTTGTCTATTGCCGGGTAAAATTGCCCATCGATCCCAACCAGTTGGACTAATTACCAATCTTTTCATAACAGGTGGGTCAGATCAAGTCGGATATTGTTCGATCCAAATAGATCTATTTATATTCAATGCAAACTTATGGTCTGTTTGTTAACTTGCCCAACAGTGAAAATTTATATTCTTTTATTTTTTAAGTAGATTTGGAGCGAAATACGTTCGGTAAAATTTTTTTCTTGATAACAAATTTCTATTTTTTATTTGTTCCGGAAGTAGATTTGGAACAGAATCGAGAAGTAAAAAAATTGATTATTTATTCCCAAAAACAATTCTAGAATCAAGCACATATTTTCTCTTTTCTTTTCTTTTTTCTTGTTCTTTTTTCCTCTTTCTTCTTTTTCAACTGCTGCTGCCACCGCCGCCATCGCCGTTGCCGTCCATCGCCATTCGCCGATCACCGACGATCGGTCCAGGTGAGCTCGTCGAAGGCTCGCCAGGCTAGGGCGAGATTTGGCGAGCTCGCTGAAAGCTTGCCCAGCCACTGAAGAGGCTCAACCCAACCATGGTCGAGCCTCAACTCTGGCAAGATCAAGCTCTCCCAGCTAAGGCTCGGTGGTGACACTCAGTGAGTGGTCGCCGGCCTCGTCTAGTCGGTTGCCAATAAAATCCCAAAGCCAACGACCGGCCACCTTGAAGAAGAAGAAGAAGGGGAGAAAGAAAGGAAAAATAAAAATAAATAAATAAATAAATAAATTATTTAAAGTATAAATTTTGAGAACGATATCAAATGCATTTCTATTCAAGGAATTGAAATTTTGGATAGTTATCAAACGGATTAAAATGCTTAGAAATTGTTTCTGAGAATAGAATAATTTCTTATAAAAAATTGTTAGAAAACAAAAACATTATCAATAGTGCCCTTAGTGATTTATACTCAACTTACATCTGACCCAAATTAGCCCAAGCCAAAATCCATTCTTATTAACTCTTCTCCATAAATTGTTGCCTTTGAAAAATGAGCTACTTCATGAGCCGACTCGTTGAGTTTAGTGAGGGAGTCTGGGGTTCAAGTTATGACACGGGTGTGAAGATGGTAGTGAAAATTTGGGTGTCCTCAAAAGTGCAATTGTCGCGAGCTAGAGATTGAGGAAAACCTAATGATGGCGGAAGTAGAGCAATCAAAGGGAGAAGGCCACGAGTCACGAAATCGAAAAGAAAGAAGAGATTGGCGAAGGACCAGAGCGTGCTTATTAAATGGGTTGAAAATGGTTCATAACGGACCCACTAAAACCCATCTCGGGCGAGATTTATAAAGTTTCTTTAATAAGTGTTAAATAAATATCCTTGAGGCGCTTTTTCATAAATTTATCTATGCCTTGGCCCACCACAAATGACTTTTGCAGATGGGCAAGTGAATTTACACTGATCACCTTTTGCTTTTAAGCACAAAATAAATAATAAATTATATGCTCCTGGGCATCAACGACTAGAAAATGATAATGATAAATTATACACTTACTTTTCAGTTAGTATCGCGTTTACTTTACTCAAATGCTAGAGTAATACGAACATTAAAATATCATATTAATCTCACATTCACTTAATCCAACTTTGTCAGGTATCGTAATTTTATAATAAATATTAGCAAAAATACAAGTCATGGCACTTCCAGCACAACCAAGGTACGGCCCAGCCCTGTTTTCTAAAAAGATGGGGAAGGTAGACCACATTTCCATTTTAATTAAAGTTTAAATGACGCGGATTACCACATTTATGTGTGTGTAAGTGTTTATGATTGTTATTGGTTGTTTTATTACCAATAATTGAAGGAAAGGCACTTAGGCTCTGTTTGGCCGATTGCCAACCAGTAAAAAATTTTATTCTTTTGTTCTTGAAAGTAGATTTGGAACAAAAATTCGCTTAGTAAATTTTTTATTTTCAGAAACAAATTTCTATTTTTTTGTTCCCAAACTTAAATTTGGAACAGAATTGAGAAATAAAAAAAAAAGTTGATTCTTTATTCCTAGGAATAATTATGGAATCAAGCCAACCTTTTTTTTTTTTTTTCCCCTTTTCTCTTCTTTCTTCTTGTTCTTCTTCCCTCTCTCTTCTTCTTCAACTGCTACCGCTAGCACTATCGTCGTCTGCCCACTGTCATCGGCGGCTAGGCGAGCCTCACCCGGGCCTACCCCAGCCACTAGCAAGCCTTGCCTAGTAGAGTGAGGCTCGACCTTGCCTAGTCAAGACTCAGCTGATGAGGCGCAGCCTCGCCAAGGGCCGAGACGCTCCGGCGAGGTTGCCAACCCTCATCTAGCCGGTTGCCAGTCAGCTTCAATTATAATTTTATTTTCTAGAAATTAACTTTTTCTTTTCATCATCATTGCGAACTAATGAGAATGTTTCTGCCCCCTCACCTCAATAGCGCAAGACATGTTCGTCAAGGAGTAAAAATTACCAACTCATGGAAGTTACTTTATATTGTATGTTTGGACATTTTTTTACAAGAGTTATGAAAAATTGAAGGGTTAATACCCTGAAAAATCCAAAACTGATATACTTGTGATAAATTTACCCCGACTGATCATAAAAAACCTTAAACCGGTATATTTATGACAAATTTACCCCAAACTAATTTATTCAACCGCAAAAAATCTCAAACTTGTAAATTTGTAAAAATATACCCTCCGCTAAATGGGATTAATATCACCAAAAAATCACAAAAATTGTAAACTGTGACAAATGGAGCATAAAATCTCAAATTGGTATACCAACCAATTGTCACGTGTCATTTAACTTACTAATTTAACAATAAAATTTAACGAAAACTAACATAGAATAAATTTGTCACAAGTATACTAATTTGGGATAAATTTGTCAAAGGTATATCAGTTTGGGGTTTTTTATGATCAAAAAAATAGTTTGGAGCAAATTTGTCACATATGTATCAATTTGGAATTTTTTAGGGTATTAACCCAAAATTGAAAGTAGTTATGATCAGTCACTTTCTGAAAGTTCATTTCTCGAGGGATCATTCTATAGGAGCATTAGTTTATTTATTTATTTTATTTTATTGCACATCAACTAGGAGCATTTGTTAAACAACCCAATATATTCGCATATCTCGGTTTAGTTCAATTAATACCTTAATCCTTAAATAATACAATATAAAGACACTTGCTGACACTATCTTATTTATAAACTCTAAATTTATTAATTAGCATCTTAAGAGCACCTATTAAGAAATTTATTAGGAAAATTTGACAATTTTTAATACATTGGCTATTTTTACACTAGGTAATCGAAACTTTGGGATTGATCAATTCTCAATAAATATGTAGCTCATAAGAAAAGATATCTCTCCGTTTGCCTAGTTTTTGTTTTAGATGAAAATCAAATTATAAATCTAGCATTGACTTGTCGATAACTCCTCTCGCTGAGAGAATTGATATACCCGGGTCACTTGTACATAGAGTCGCTATTATATAAACAAACCAGAATACAGCACATCTTCTTCGGAGCTCTCGTCAATGTCGAGCTACCGTTCTTCAGAGCTCTCGCCGATTGTATCAGCGCACTGAACGCTAAAGATTTATGCCAAACTTGCGCAAAATAACTCAATAGTTGATATTGACAGACCACCCCCCCCCCCCCCCAAAAAAAAAAAAAAAAAAAAAACTCAATAGTTAGTATCGAAGCCAATTGGCCCAGGACTGTTTTATTTGAGCCACAGGGTCAACGATCGTCCTATGAGAACCAAGTCGATCGGGTTCAACATAAGAGGAGTCCATCAACGCAGAGTTCACGTTTGTGAAGTTGGTACATCGCCAAAATTTGCTAGAATCGCATATAATCTAGTGTGATTATGAACTGCGCAGTTCACGTCGCCGTTTATCCTCTCTTTTTTTTTTTTTAATAAATAAATCTCATTTGGTTTTTCTTATAACCTATTGTGTCAGCTCTCAATTAAACTCTGCATTAAATGGTTTGAGGAAAATTACTTGATTTTTTACTTACAACATTAACTTATTCCTTAATTGTATCATAAAAATAAAGTTTTTATTAACTTCATTATAAACTTTGTTGACACCAGAATTTTCTTGACAGTCAAAATTTTTCTGAAAAAAATTAGAAAATTCCAGAATCAATATTTTTGTTTGCGGCAAGCCTTGTTTCTTGACTAAAATTAGTAACGCGTCCTTAGTATCTCAGTTGTACATAGATGTCAATTTAGCATAAAATTGGCCGAAGATTGACTTTTTGTTAAATCAAAGAAATTGACCTTTGATCAGAAAAAAAAAGTTATAGAATCCTTTGACCAGAAAAAGAAGTTTTAGAATTTCGTCAGTTTCTAATCTTATTTTAGATATTTGATTTAGAGACGGTGAAATTTAATAACGTCGGAAAATTTCAACCTAGAGAGCTGGTTAACTAATTAGAAGATGGGATGTGCTAATTCCGCACTATTGCATGGGTCAAATCCCAATTGTTTATCTCTCTCTACCGAAATGGTAGTTTCTCTCTCTACGCTCTGTAGAGTGTTTCTACCGACATGGTAGTTCCCTTCTTCTTCACAATCTTCTACCTGTTTGTTTTTCCTGTGTGTTTCGATTATGCTAATCTCAACAGCTGATCTCAAATTTTTCGTTTAACCCTCTCCATCTTCTCAATTCTCGGTTCTATCGGCATTTTCTCTCACTCGTTTCCTTTGCATGTCATCATCGGTCCCACAATCTTGCTAATTTCACTCGTTTTTTCACATGTGTTGCTTCTCTGGATGTTTCCTCTCTTCTTGTCTTTGAATGGCTGGTATTCTCTGTTACTGGGTCTTCTGTTGAGCCATTTATCATTGTTAGCTTTTCGTCATCTTGAAATGGACCATCCAATTGCCGCAGATGATGCCCGTCTGGCAACTTTATGTAGTTGCATGGGTCGCCTTTGGTCCGAACAATCAATTGAGATATGTGATGAGGAGGTACCTCGTGAAAAAATTGAGGAATGTCAACTCACTCTGGTGGGTAAACTTCTTAACAATCCCACAGTAAATTTTCCGGCTTTTCAGACGACTATGAAAAAGGCTTGGCGTACTGAGCTTGTGGAATTCTCACAAGGTGATTCGGGACTGTATATTATCAAATTTAAATCTTATGATGTCAAGCAGCGAGTTCTAGATAACGGACCTTGGTTGTTTGGTAATCATCTACTTATCTAGAAACCTTGGATAGCCAACACGCCTCTGTCTTGTTATGACTTTAGTACCTGTGCTTTCTGGGTCCAAATAGTTGGCTTGCCTCTGGAGCGCTGCATAGAAAATATCATTCGTAGGGCAGCTGGTCATATAGGACAGGTCACTGAAGTTAGCATTACGAATAAAGATGGACTACCGCTTAAAGCAATGAGGGCAAGAGTACAATTGGACCTTCAAAGACCGTTGAAAACAGGGATTATCCTTAAGGTTGAAGGAAAAAATTTCTGGTTGGACTTTAAATATGAACGCTTATCATATTACTGTTATTCCTGTGGTATACTTGGACACTATGCTACGGCCTGTAAAACCTTTCCCTGTGATGAAAACAAATTAGATGAAATCAGGTTCTTATATGGATCTTGGCTGAAAGCCGAGGCACGGGAATATAGCCCTTTCTGGCGTACCTTTTATGATACAGAGATTGTCCCTGAGACCCCTCAAAGCTCTTCTGAAATTATCCCTGTGCAGGACTCGGTTCATGATGTACCTGCTACTTCAATGCAACCATCTGCTCATATTGTACCAGATATTTCAGCAAACAAAAATAAGGGTAAACAAACTATGGAAATATCAGTCAGAGATCCTATTATCGTAGAAACAATTCAAGCTATTCAGGATGGTAAGACTATGGATCAGCAACAAATTTTGACACACCCTCCTGTTGCTACCTCTACTAAGGTGAAAAAGAAGCTTAAACACTCACATCTTAATGCACGATTAGGACCTCTTAAGAAGGTCAAGCACTCCCTGCATCATGAGATTCGACAGCAATTACAGGAGCAGTTAGATGAATCTGCTCTACAGGATACTCCTATCTCTGAGATCGACTCATCTTCATGTTGGGCCCTGGTGGCTGGCCCTAAAAAGCCACCAGGTGCACAATGAGACTTATAAGTTGGAACTGTCAGGGGTTGGGCAATCCCCTGACAGTTCAAGCACTCAAGGTCTTAGTGACCCAGGAGAAGCCCGATATTGTTTTTTTGATGGAAACAAAAAACCAGACTCAGCAGATTTTGTCTATTCAATGTAAACTTAATTTCTCATCAGGTATTATTCAAGATCCAGCAGGTATGGCAGGGGGTTTAGCCCTCTTTTGGACTAACAAGGTCTCTATGAATATTACTTACCAGTCTTTTGATATGCTAGATTCCATCTGTACTGATCTTGATTCTGGTATTACTATGCGTCTGACTTGCTTACATGCTCCTGCTCGATATCCTCTTCGACAACACCTGTGGACAGTTTTGAGACGCATTAGTAATTTCAACTCGATTCCCTGGTTATGTACAGGGGACTATAATGAAGTTTTATATCCTTGGGAGAAAGTTGGTAAATGTCCTGCCGAGTCTTATAGAATGGTTTCTTTTCGTGATGTTATAAATGACTTGTTGTTTTATGGACCTCGGCAAAGCAAAGGATGTGCCTTCACATGGTCTAATAACAGACAGGGTGATGCTATGGTAAAGGCAAGATTAGACAGAATGCTTTGCACAAAAAATGGGAGATTGGCTTACCCTCTTGCCGAAGTATTTGCCCTCCCAGCCCTCGGCTCTGATCACAGCCCTCTTCTCTTGTCTACTGAAGTACTTCCTAGCTGCAAACGGCGAA
Organism: Eucalyptus albens; assembly: GCA_014182695.1. Lineage (NCBI taxonomy): Eukaryota > Viridiplantae > Streptophyta > Magnoliopsida > Myrtales > Myrtaceae > Eucalyptus > Eucalyptus albens. The sequence goes on along the minus strand of CM024653.1, from coordinate 40,309,241 downwards.
AATCCTTCTATTTTGAAGCTTTTTGGCTCCAGGATACTGAATGCCGTTCTATTATTGCTGAATCCTGGACTTCTTCTCAACTTGGAGAGGTGACACTTCCTCAAAAACTACTATCTGTTTCTGTTGCATTATCCAAATGGAGTCGCTCTAAATTAGGAATGCTCAAACTCAGATTTCTCACCTTAAGAACCAGCTTCAGTCTCTCACTAATCAGCCTTATCTTCACTCAAATACTGCTGAGATCTCAGACCTAAAAGTTAAAATTCATGAGTTATGGCAGCAAGAAGAAAAATTTTGGGCAATGCGATCCCGGGTTAATTGGCTTAAATGGGGAGACAGGAACACTAAGTTTTTTCATGCCACTACGGTCAATCGACGTCAACAAAACAAGATCAGAATGCTTCAGGATGACCAACAAAACTGGATTCGTGACCCTATTGCTCTTAAAGATATGACTCTCAATTATTTCCAGAAGTTATACTCATCTTCAGGACATAGAGATTATGGCCCAACTCTAAATCTCTGCAGTCAGATTGTGACAGAGGAGATGAATGAACATTTAATAGCTCCCATTACCTGTGAGGAGGTCCATACTGCAGTATTCCAATTAGGAGAAACAAAAGCTCCTGGTCCAGATGGCTTGAATGGTCAATTTTATCGTGCCCATTGGGATATCCTGCAAGAAGACATATTATTAGCGGTGAAACAATTCTTTCATACAGGGATTTTATTGCCGGAGTATAATTGCACTGCTATTTCCCTAATTCCTAAGATCCCTCATCCAGAACGTTTAGATCAGTTTCGCCCTATTAGCCTTTGCAACTTTAGTTATAAGATTATATCCAAGATTCTTGCAAACCGACTCAAACCTTGGCTGCCACATTTAATAGCACCAGAACAAACGGCTTTTGTTGGCGGTCGCCAAATACAAGATAATATCATTGTGGTTCATGAAGTCTTACATCAACTTAGAATCAGAAAACGAAAAAAGAACTTTCATGCAATGCTGAAACTAGACATGCAGAAGGCATATGACCAGGTTGAATGGGATTTTCTCAGAGATTATCTCCTAAAAATTGGTTTTCATGCTACATGGGTTTGCTGGATATTCCAATGTATCTCTATGGTGTCTTACAGTGTTAAATTAAATGGAGAATTTCTACCGTTCTTCACTCCTACCAGAGGCCTTAGACAGGGCGATCCGTTATCACCATACCTGTTCATCCTGATGGCTAATGCTTTAACATCTCTTATCAACAATGCAGTGGATAATGGCAATATTAAAGGTATAAAATTTAGTCGATGGTGCCCCACTCTCTCCCATTTATTTTTCGCTGATGATGCCATTTTTTTCCTTGATGCCAAACTTATGGAATGTCAGAACTTAGCTGCTATTCTAAATGAATACTGTAGAGCAACAGGACAGGTTATAAACCGAAATAAATCAGGGTTGTTTTGTAGCTCAGACTGTCCTTTTGCTTTGAAAGAAAGCCTAGCTGGAGCCCTTAGAGTTCCTATTTTACATCAAACAGGCAGATATCTAGGAATTCCTTCAGATTGGGGCAAATCTAAAAGGGAACTGTTTTCTTGGCTTATGGGTAGAGTGCATTCAAAACTTCAAGGCTGGAAGGAAAAGCTTATTTCAAAAGGGGGCAAAGAGATCCTTATAAAATCTGTTGTGCAAGCTATACCCCATTACGCCATGTCGGTTTTCAAAATCCCTGCAACTATTTGTAAAGCAATTGATCAAAAAGTAGCTAAATTCTGGTGGCAGTCCGATTATAGTAAGAAGGGCATACATTGGAAGAGCTGGGAGTGTATTAAGAGGAGGAAAGATGAAGGGGGATTAGGATTTCGTGATCTTATGGTTTTTAATAGAGCTCTTTTGGGTAAACAAGCTTGGCGTTTAATCCAGAATTCTAATTCATTATATAGCAGGCTTCTCAAAGGTTTATATTTTCCATACAAGGATTTTTGGCATGCTACTAAAGGTTCTAGACCCTCTTGGGGTTGGTAGAGCATCTTATTAGGTCGGAAATCTATTGCTGATAAAGTTTTATGGTCTGTTGGTAATGGCACTAAGATTAAAGTTCGTGAGGATCCCTGGTTACCTAGTGGTGTTATTGGAGGTCCTGCTCCTAGGGATGAACCTGTCTGGGTTGCTGGTTTTATATTATCTAATTTAAATTCCTGGGATACTTCTCTTTTAACTCAGCATTTTGATAATCAAAGAGTAGAGGAAATATTATCCATTCCTATTCGTCCTAATTACACCCAGGATAAATTAATATGGAGAGGAAGGCAGGATGGTCTTTACACAGTAAAAAATTGCTACAATCAACTTAGAGCCCAGCAAAACAATACTAATTCTAACAAGGCCTCATCCTCTTTTCAGCCACCTCGCAGATTATGGAATGCTATCTGGAAAATCCGAACTATGCCCAAAATAAGGTCATTTCTCTGGTCTATCTGTAGTAATGCATTAGCGACTAGAGAAAACTTATATAAGCGTCATATTTTGACAGAGCCTACTTGTTGTCTGTGTGATCATCATGTACCCAAAACCCCTGAACATCTTTTCTTATTCTGTCCTTGGACTTACGATGTTTGGATGCATCCAGATCTAGCTATCAAAATTTCTACAACTGAGGTGCATCGCATTGAGAGCTGGCTACTCCAGTTTGTTAATAGTAAGACTGACTTACCGGATTTGGCTACGGTTGCGACCATCCTCTGGCATATCTGGAAAGCCCGCAATGATTTTTTATTCCATCAAAAGCAACCGGATGCTGAACGAGTAGTGCAGCTGGTGATCGCGGAGGCTCATTCCAAACGTATTTTAGCTTCCTCCAAATCGTGCCCTGTTTCAGACCAACGGTGCCCTGTTTCAGACCAACGTACTGTCAACCACAGATGGCGCCCACCTGATCCTAGAGTCATAAAAATCAACATTGATGCATCTTACCTTTCGCCGTCCAACGCAGCTTCAGTAGCTGGGGTGTGCAAGGACTCGACGGGCCATTTGATTGATGGATTCGCCTCTTCTGTTCGTGCTTCCTCTGCCCTGCAAGCTGAAGCCATTGCCTTTAACTCAACGCTGAAATTTCTTCTCCAGCGAGGTCTTGAGATGGATCGGATCATTGTGGAATCGGATAGCTTGGTATGTGTGGATGCGGTTTGTAATCCTGAAGGACGCCTGTGGGAGCTTCGACCTATCCTCGACGAAACCCTAAGATTGAAGCTTCGGTGCCCTAATCTCCAACTGGTTCACTGTCATAGAGGAGCCAATGCCTTAGCGGACTCTGTTGCAAAGGCCCATCGGGCCTCTTTACTTCCTCCGAATTGGGTCTCGCGTTTCCCACTTTTCTTGCAAGATCTTGTTTTATCTGAACTTGATGTAAACTCTATGGTGCGTGCTTAATATATGGCTGTTTTCGACCAAAAAAAAAAACTAATTAGAAGATGATATTTGACATCGGATTGGAATTATTTAAATTCACACATTTCGAGATAGCTCCTCGAACCCAACCACGCGAAAGAAACCCTCACCTTTTGGCCTTCATATTCTCGGCTGATGGACCAGGTGGCTGGCGGCAGCAAAGAGGATGAGAGAGAAGGACCACCGGGCATTTTGAAAAACTAAAAAGGGGAGGACAATGGGGCAGCGGGGTTTTCTTCGCTTTCGGCCTCATGCATTTTCTCCTCTCTGTCGCACCCGACCAGCCACCTCCACCGTGTCGTCCGACGACCTCCTGCTGGCATCCTCCCTCGCTCGACTATTCCCAGCATTCCCGGCGAGACTTTGACTTGTTTGATTGGAGTCCCTTTTCCCCGAGGATCTCGGCTCGGAGACATTTCGAGGCGGCCGGCCGTGGTTCGACTCGTCTCGAGCTCGCCGGCCGTCTTCAAGCCGGGGAAGGGTCTCCGAAGAGCCGAGCTCGGCTTCTCCAGTTCTTGGGCGTTTTGTATCCATCGGGGTTGATTTTGTTGATGTTGAGCATTTCTTGATAATTGTTTGGGTCAAGATCTCAGTTCGAGTCCTAAAAAATGGTCAATGTTTTCTCCTCACTCTGTGCTTGCCACATGCTCGACGATATGCTCGAACCAAACTCGTGTGAGCTTGTCTCTGCGCTATATGTTCGAACTGACAACCAACCGTTTGATAATATGCCTCTTAGACACAGACATGAAATAGGTCACGATTTTGTTCAATCTAAAGATGCGTAGACGTAAAAGACCAATCATTTTCTTAGTGCATTGATCCAATTCTGGTTATGTTTCATTATTATTAAAATTGAATCTGAATGTATTTGTTCTGCTTGTCTTTCCTTTGTATTGGCATCGCTAAAAACGAACGGTCCGAGCGCTAATTTCTAAGCCCACTGGCACCGATTCATTCATTACGTCCATTCATCCGAATGTGTCTGTCTTTGTTCTCTGCGTTAGTGGACGTTCGATGGATGAATGTGGCGGCTGACGGTGGTTGTCCGGTGATTGAGAGTAATTGACGATAAAGTGAGTCTATCTCGGTTTAGGATGAGATGTGTGCTTCGTTGGTTGAACTTTGATATTCTGAAGTTCATGTGTAAGCGTTGACAGTTTCTGGGCAATAAGTAGGAAGACGATGGGAAGAAGACGCGAGGAGCAAGAAAGGGTGATAAGGAATGAATAAAAGGAAATAGTAAAGGAAAATCAGGAAATAGATCATTTTATTTGAAAACAATTTTAATGTGGGCTTAGTATGTGTAATGGGCGTGGTCTGGTGCTGCTATGGCTAAATGGGTTTAGTATAGTTCGGGCTAATTCTCTTTTCAATAAGGTTGTGCTCGATTTGTTTGTTGAGACTTGGGCTTGTCTCATTTTTTTAGGATCTTGGGTTTTGACTCAGAAGGGCTTGAGCTGGACGAATCGGAAGGTGGGCCTAGTCTTTAGTTTAGGGCTTTGGGGAAAGCTGCGCTGGGTCAGATTGGGCTCATTGTGTGAGCCCAACCTCGACCGTAGGGGTCATTTTTTCGAAATAAAATAATTAAACATTTAAAACAATTTTTAAAATCCAAAAATAGAAGATTTAGAAAATTGGGCAGGAAAATGATAGCTTCATTTCGGTGGAAAACACATGCATCTAAGGTCGGATTACATTGGGAGAGATGGTAGACATTAACGCAGAGGAAAGATAAAAGGGGTTTGGGCTTTAGAGATCTCCTTATGTTCAATAAAGCTATGTTGAGGAAACAAGCATGGAGAATCACTCAAGCCCCAAATGCCTTATGGAGCTCTGAAATGAATTTATTTTCCAAACTATGGTTTCTAGGGAAAGTCACTAAAAAACTCATAAACCTATTGTAATTGTGCCAATTCAATCATAAATTTATTTTTTTGGTTAATTGAGTCATAAATCTTGGATGGATAACATGCAATGGGCCATCAAATATTTATCTGGAAATACCTTCCATATTGCGTTCGCTCATTTCGCATTTGACGCCCTTTGCAACATCATTTGGAAAAAGCGGAACAATATCTTCTTTCGAGCTAGGACCCCCTCCTTGTCAATAATGAAAAAGCGCTTTGAAAAGGTTGTAAGGGACAAAGGGTGCGTTTGGAAAGACTTTTGGGGAAAGTCTTTAGAAAAATGTAAAGACCTTTGAGTTAAATGTGTTTTTCAAAATGCTGTGTGTTTGGTAAATTATAATTTAAAAGCCCTTTGTGAAGTACCTTTGAGTAAAATTGTGTTTGGGGGAAAAATGACTTTTGTGAAAAAAAAAAATTATCAAAAGAAAAATAAAAAAAATAAAAAATGAAAACCAAAGAAGGGCGGGTGGCATCCGGCGGCCGCGCGCGACCCGGCGACCTCGGCGACCCGGATCCGGGTCGGCGAGGTCGTGGGCGTCGCGCGACGCCGTTGCGACCTCCAACGACCCCGGATTTGGGCCGGCGAGGTTGCGTGACGCCGTCGCGACCTCGGATCGGGCCGACGAGCTCGCACGCGTCGTGCGACGTCGCCTCGACCTCCGAGAACCCCGATTGGCCGTCGGGAGGCTACGCAGCCCTCGCCGAGGTCGCGCGACCCGGGCGTGGCCCTCGCCGAGGCTACGCAACCCTCGCTCGGGTCGCGCGACCTCGGCGAGGGCCGCGCCGGGTCACGCGACCTCGCCGACGGTCGCGCGACCCGAGCAGCTACCACCGGGGCCACCCTCAACGGAGAAGATGAACAATGCTCCTCACAAGGGCAAAAACGGAAAAACAAAAAGTTCGTAAGGATAATTTTGGAAATATATATATATAAACAGTATCCCGAGCTTACCGAGAAAGCTGAAATGCCCAAGGCAAGGGTACCCCTGCCTTGGGCTTTCAGCCTTCAAAAGGCAAGTTTTGAACTAAAGATGTTTGCAAATTTTTTTGCCAAACGCCCATTTTTAGCCCAAAGGGCTTTGGAAGCCTCAAGTGGCTTCCAAAAGCCGAATCCAAACGCTGCCAAAGCCTTGTCATTCCACCAAGTGCCTCCCTCCACAACAAATAGTAGATTGCAGCGCTGCTGGTCTCTTAGCCCAACCATTTTTTTAGGTTAATCTCCACTTGTCTTTTGTCGCTGGTAGGGGGTTACCCATCTTTCTCCTCTCTTTGGAGGTTCTCAGTTGCTGTGATTCGTGGATTGACGAAGCTAAGATTGTTGCTGTGTCTTTGCTGGTTTCTTTCCGGTTTCTTTCTTTTGTTGGTGGCCGCTGTTTAGGCTGCGTCTTAGCTGCTATTTTGGCTCTCTTCTTTCAGTTTTATCTCTTTGTTTGTGTCTTTTCTCGACACCCTTCCACTCGGCATGACTTGTTATCATTTTGAGTATAAGTTTTTGGTACCGAGTTCCTCGCTTTATAGCTATATAACTTTTGATTTAAAGTCAATATATCTCTTACCTTTCAAAAAAAAAACTTTTTACAATTATTCCAAATCAATCTATTTGGCCAAAATTGGCCGATCGACATTGACATGACAGTAAGCTGGTGCGAGAGACTTTTTAAATAATATTTTATTTTTGAATTATTTTATTAATTTGTGTCTTTTTTTTTTCTTTTTTTTTCCCTCTTCCTCCTCCTTCCGTCTCTCTTCTCCTCCCTCCTTCTTCCTTTGGCTTCGCGGCGGCGGTCGTCGCCGAACTAAGGTGGCTAGGCAAGCTCGCCTAAACATCGTTGGGCGAGGGTGAGCTCGCCTAGTCACTAGTGGGGCGAGCCCTTGCCGGACCCAGCGAGGGCTCACCTCGAGCTTGTGCTCAACAACGGCGAGGCGAGTCCCTACCAAAGGCGAGGGTGCAAGCTCACCGACTAGTGAGGTGAGCTCGCCCGATCGTCGAAGCCAAAGGAAGAAGGAGGGAGGAGGGAGGAAGGAGGAGGGAAAATGAAAAAAAAAAAAAAAAAGAGATAAAAAAATTAATAAAATATTTCAAAAAAATATTATGAAAAAAAAAAAGGTTTCTGGCGATGACCAGTGGCCATATCGGCGCCAGACGGCTAATTTTGATTGGATAGACTAATTTAATACAATTGTAAAAGGTTTATGACTTAATTGGCCAAAAAAAGTTTATAATTAAATTGACACAATTACAATAGGTTTAAAAAAAATTTGGTAATTTTTCCGTGGTTTCTAGCAATTTCTCTATCCACTACCTTGACAGGTTATAAGCCAGTATGGATTGCCGACCAATTTGGACGCTATTCAGTAAAAGCAGGTACAATCAACTTGGCAAGACTAAAACTAGACAAGACACAAAGCAAGCTCCGCCCTCATACCAAACTCCCAAAACTCTATGTAGTAAAATATGGAAATTGAAAACACTCCCGAAAATCAGCTTAATCATATGGAGTATCTACTAGAACGCACTACCAACTAGAGTGAATTTATTCAAATGGAAGGTAGTAACTAATCTGCCCCATGTGTCGAAAAGAACCTTGGATGATGGAACACCTATTCCTCCTTTGTAATTGGACAAAGAAGGTATGGTCAAATCCCGAACTCAACATCCGGATTGGGTAATAAAGTCCTCCGGGTGTAATGCCCCTCCACAAAGCTGGGTTTTTAACCCCCCCCTCCCCCTTCCTCTTCGACCAAAAAAAAAAACAAAACCCTCCTCTTTGGGAGGTTTTGGGTTCGATGCGCCTTGCTATTGTAATTAGGCCCCGCTTTAATGAAATGAAAGTATCTTTCCAATAAATAAAAAAAAAAGAATTTAGCATAACAGAAAGTGGGAAGGTGATTGTTCTCCAGAAGAAGAATTGCATGAATATTCTAAATTCAGCACATGACGAAACTCATTAAGGAGTTCACGTTAGCCGGGGATGTAACGAGTCTCCCGATGTTTCAATTTAGTAAAATATGTCCAGGAGCAGTTCGACGTCCGAGTTCGACATGTTGATTTTGGTAAAATCCCTCGACAAGACAGGCCAACAACCTCTTCGATTTAGTCAGATATTTCTACAAGCTGCCTCGGTACTTGCCGATTGTAAGTGTGAATTCTCGGCACGTTACGATGGGCTCATGCAATCAAACGCCTGTATTTGTCGTTAATACCAGAATTCTGGAATCAATTAAACATTGAAAATCTTATTTTTCTGCATAAATGAAAGAAACGCAGTAGGTATTGCGTGTGAAAGCAAACCTTGTGTCCTGCATCTGCGTTTTTGCACATGCTGGCCATGATTGAAATCATGTGAGGATGGATGATCTTACTTAAAGACTAACGACGAGTGACGTACTTAGAAGGCCTTCTGATCTATTTTCATCCCCAAGCAAGATGAGGAAAAAGGTTCTGCTGAAGCATCACATTGACTACAAAGATCTTCCCAACTATTCCCTGATTTTATATAAGACAGAAAATAAAAAGAATGTCAAACAGCACATACTAATGAGAAGTAGACAATTATCTTAAAAGAATTGCAAACAGAAAATACAATTGAAAATTTAGGCTTAATTTTTTTTCATAAAAATGCGACATTTTTTTGAAAAATATTTTTCAAAAAGTCATTTTTTAGAAAATGACAATTTTTTTCAATGTTTGCTGGAATCTGAAAATGAACTAGAAAACATTTTTTGCCATTTGATGTTTGATTTGATTTTTTGGAAAAAAATTACCAATAAAATTCAATTTTGTAATTATTTTTATTTGTATTTTCTGTTTTTAATTTTTCTTTTCTTTCCTTTTATTTTTGTTTCTTTTTTAGTTAGTTGTCGGCCTCAATGATGGCCAGCGACCGACCACAAGTGAGCTTGAGCCTCGCCACAAGCCAATGAGGCTTGAGTTTGCTAGATTCCCGTGAGGTCAAGCCTTGCCTAAACCAACAAGTTCAAGCTCGCTTGAGGCTTGTAAGCTTGGGCCTTGCCTGAGAAAGAAGCAAAAAAAAAGAAAGCGGAAGGAAAGGAAAAGAAAATAGAATTAAAAACTAAAATAATGAAAATGTCAATTTTTAAAAAATAAAAATAATAAAAGGAAAAGGTTTTTGATGAAAGAAAATGCTTTGTCTAGAGGTGAAAGAAAGAAAATGAAAAATGGATTTCCTCTTTTCAGAAAAGGAAATTATTCTCTCCACTAGATGGAAAATATTTACTTAATTAGTTTATTTTTCATGAATCAAATGTCGGAAAATCCTAAAAATATTTTTTAAAATATTTTTTGTAAAATAAAAGGAGCCTATCTAATATGTTTTAATAGGAAAAGAACATGGCTTACCTGCTTGACATGCTTTATTAGGAAAATGGGGATCATCTCAACTTCTATTACACATCTGCCTCTGCATCATTGCATCAAAGGAGTCACGATTTTGCTAGTCACCTTCCAGATAATTCTGGCATTGGTTTGGGTAACTTGCACCCAGAAAATCTATTTGTCCAATCAGCGGCTTTTTCTCATCATCTAGCACTTTTTCCACGATCATACCATACAGATCAAGTTGGACACGATATCCAACGCTTTTGAAGGTCTCAAGGCAACATGAGTCCACTAACTTTTCAAAGGTATTCAGCTTTTCCAAAAACTATGACTTATTGAGACCTTGAATTATGACTAAATATTTTTAATTTTCAGCATTTAATATCTCCGAACACCTCTAGATATGAAAGGTCCTGCCTTTTAAGAAAGTGCACCCAAAGACGCTTGAGTCTTCCGAGAACGCCAAACCTATGAAGAACCTCCAAATCTGAAAGGCCTAGCATTCCATTGTGGTCAGAAAATATGCCCGTTCGCTAAGGGACGAAAATGGTTTGTCCAACTCACTGGAATTATTGCCGCGGATAGTCAAGCTTCGCTCGCCGTGGATAGTCAAGCTTTCCAAGCTATCCAATTTGTCAAGACCTTCAATTTCCTGTATTTTTACGCATTCCAGAGCACATAATACACTAAGAAGATTTAATTGGGAAAGGTCCAGTTTTCCCAAGGACTTGCAGCGAATGATGTCTAACCTTTTCAATGACACTTTGATATCTTCAACTGCCTCCTGTGGGGTTAAGAACTCCAAAGCTTCACATCCCGAAATTTCAAGCTCCAATGTTGTTGAAGGAAGCTCTGGTATGGATACGAGATATTTGCAGTTATGAAGTCGTAGTTGCTTTAGATGACTCAAGTGAGAAAATGAAGGCAATTTGGCACTCTTACAGGTGACAACGACAACTGTTAAGTTGGAAGGAAGCTCCGGCAGCTTTGGAAGCTCCAAGCAACCGCGCAAATCAAGTTTTTGGAGAGAAGTCAGACCACAGATGCTTTCGGTTACCTCAATCAGCTCTGTGCACCTCGAAGCATCTAACTCCCGGAGCTTTGTCAACCTTCCAATAGCATCTGGTAGCCTTTTAATGCGAGTACTACTCATATTCAGAATTCCCAAATTCTGCAAGTTTTTTATGGATTCTGGTAATTCAGTAATCTTTGTTGTGGCTAGTACCAGTTCAGCCAATGATTCCAACTTAACAACTGAGTCACGGTTCAGTCTCAATTGTGGACAGCTCTGTAACGATAAGCGCTGCAACTTCACAATGGACCATATGCTGTTTGGAATGTTTTGTATATTAGTCTGATCTAGGAAAAGTTCCTTCAGTCCTTTCAAGTTTCCCACTTCTGGCGGCAGCTCCTCGAGGGACGAGCAACCACTCAAATCAAGGGAAACGATGGTCTCCAACATTCCAATAGTAGGGTAAATTACCTTCAGTTTGTTACAATTTCTGAGGATCAGAATCTCTATATGTTTAAATTCTGAGAGAAAGAAAATGCTTTCTAAAGAACAACCTGTAAGGTTGAGCACTTTCAGTTTCACCGCTGACTGCAAGAAAGAAAGTGTCATGGGGTTAGCTAGAAGTGGTTTTTATTGAAAGAAGAAGAAAACAACGCTTTCCCATCTTACCTTGATAAATTTCCATCCTATCCAGTTTTCAGAAATCATGCTTCTCGAGAAATCCAGTACGGCTAATTCCTTTACAGCAAAATTCTCTACCTTCAGTTTTTCAGGAAATCTCTCCCATTGAAGCCATCTTAATTTGGAAAATATTATATTGAAATCTCCCACAAAATTTGCGTCACTTACGCTAAGGAACCTTAAGCCCACCAAATTTTTAAATTGTTCACTTCTGTAGTCAACGGTTTGCCTTGAGTTGCCTTTGTCAAGAGAAAGCCCCCGAATATTTGCTGCTCCCTGCGAATAAAAGAACAAAAGAAACTAATATGACTTTGCTCTCAAATTGCAAGAAAAAGAGTACATACGTTTCTCTTATAAAAAAAAATTGGCATATTCTTTTTGCTATTAACATACATATACTAATGTAAACGCACAGGCCATGCATGTCTTAAAATTCATAATCAGATCACTATCGCAGCTTCCTACGAATAAAAGAAAAAAAAAAAAAACTAATATGACTTTGCTCTCAAATTGCGAGAAAAAGAGCGCATGCATTACTGTTATAAAAAAAAAAAAAAAAAAATTGGCATATTCTTTTTGCTATTAACATACATATAATAATGTAAACGCACAGGCTATGCGTGTCTGAAATCTGATTTTGAAACATAGTCCTTAAAATTCATAATCAGATCACTATCAAGACACCTAATTGTTAAGGCATAGATTCAGAGTTTTTTTTTTTGGGTCGAAGTCATAGAATCAGAGTTAAGAGGGGTCTTTTTTAAAAAGAAACTGGAAGGCCTCCTTTAGTACAGTATTGCAGATGTACTGCCCTAGTTCTCTGTTGAAGTTTTAGAGGTAAATCTTTTTAATGAGACTGATCTCACTTATCTATAAGGGACTGTCAAACAACATTTAACAAATAAGAAATTCACCGCAAGGTGAGCCTTTGAGCAAAGTATGGACAAGTAACGATAAGAGCAATTGTAATTTTAATTTCTAAATAGTAATAGGTTTAGCTTTTAAAGCTTAAGAACATTTATAATGGGAAAAGAACAAAGTTGGAAGCAAATTTTAATATAAAAAAAACCGCTTAGGGCAATTTTGTCTATGCGGTAAAACTGGAGAGGATGTAGTCAAATAGAGTGCGGAAATAGCCCCACTAAAGTCTAAAGATACTAAGAAATAAGTCAAATTTGAAGTATTTATACCAATCGTTTAATTACAGAATAATGAATAATTTTCTTTATGCACAAGATGGAGACAAAAGTTTTAAGTTATGTTTACTAGAAGTTCTAAAACTTATTACGCAAGTACAATTAAATCATAAAATTTATATAAAAAAAAAATGTACAATTAAGTTCTAAAACTTTTCGTCATTTTCGCATTGTGTTTCATGTTTTAGCCATGTCATCACCACGTTAGGAAAAATATTAAAAAGAGCCTCGTCAGCATTTTCCCTTAGTCTAAATGGATGGAGTTAATGGAAGAACTCCATTGTACTAGTTTGATAAATTTTAGGATTTGATTGTACTTTTTGTAAATTTTAAGACTCAATTATATTTTCGTAACAAGTTTTAGGATTTCTAGTGAACATATCTTCAAAAGTTTTAGTGAAAAGTGTATATGTAAAAGTATTAGTATTTTGCTTAAAGCTGATAAAACACAAGAGTCACGAACCATAAGTGAGAGAAATTAAGTAGGGCTAAAACTAAGAGCATACTTTTCCATTTTGGCTTACCTAGGTCAGGTATTTTTTTCTCTCTTAATTTAGGTACTAGAGGAGTCTCTATTTTAGTTATTATTCACTAGTCAAATTCTACATTATGCTGATATATAGTTATGTTGTTAGCAAGTGCTCTTAGATAACAAGTAAAGCCAGGCCCATAGGATCGAGAGATTTTTAATAATTAAGAAAATATAAATAAATTTAAGTAGCATAATTTTCAAGAATATATATATATATATATATGTGTGTGTGTGTGTGTGTGTGTGTGTGTGTGTGTGTGTGTGTGTGTGTGTTTAAGAGGAATTGATAAAGGAAATTTTTATATGCTCCAAGTCTAATTTGTTCTAGCAGAAATTAATTAGTGGGTTATTACTTACGAGTGATACGAAATTGCATGAAACTTCTTTTCCATGAACTACTTTAGTGAAAATAGGGGATTTAAGTTTAGTACTTCGGTACCTGGCTTTTCTTATTTTATCGTAAATGAGTTTCTTGATTTGTCCACAATGTAAAAGTATAGGATTCCTTAATCTACTTATTTCATGTCTATGATTCAAGCAATTTAGAAAACACAAGTTTCACGTATATCCGCAAGGATGTTTAAACTAAAGTTCTGGTCACTACATTAACATATTCAATTGAATAACTACTTGAAAAAATTAGCGACGTTATTGTATGCCCAAGCCGAGCAGTGAGTGCCCCGCGAGGACGGGGACTGGTCGCTCCTTAGGATGCAATGTTGGGCAAAGCTCCACCTCACTATTAAGGGCCATGACTTGGTAAACTTTAACTCTCGGTTAAGGTGGAGGGGTTAGAGAGGAAGAGAAAATATGTAAAAAGTTTTCCTAGTTTGGTAGGAGAGATTAAGTTCAAGGGATTTGAACATAAGGGATTTGGAGTGATTCGCATCCCAAATTTGCTTGCTCTTTCTAATCTCCTCAAATGACTCAAAAAGGAATTAAGAAGGGATACTTGCACAAATGATCCATAAACTTTAACCCAATGTATAATGTCGTCTATGAATTTTCAATTTGTTTAATGTGATCATTGAATTTTTTTCAATTTGTAATGTTATCCTTTAACTTTTAATTTATTTATTATAATTTCTGAATTTTTAATATATGTATATTGAAAATTAAAGATGACAGTATACATTAGGCCGAAGTTTGGAGATCCTTTGTGTCATTTTGTAAATTAAGAAAGACACAAATATTTTTGTGTCTCTTCATATATGCCCCGATCTTGTGTATAAAAAAAACTGTCTTTGATAAGGACAAGATAGTAGTGATAATACGATTAAAGTCCTTTCCGTTCTTTCTCCTCTTTAACCAAACATGAAAGAATAATGATGGGTGACCGCACGGTTACTCCTTGGAAAGTAACGGTGCTCCCCAACCACAAGATTTTTCAAGGGAATCGGACAACTTATTTGCCAGGTTTCCTTGAGAAATCTGTGAATCCCACTCAGTGGGATTCTTTAGATTAAATCAAATAGAAAAAAAGAACATCTTGGGGAATTGAAGATAGCTTTATTGAAAGCATAATCAACATGAAGTATTTTAAATTCCATGTAAAAGATTAGTTCAAACATTTTTATTATAAGACAAATGAATTTAGGATTTCTTTTGACAACATCATTATGTGTAACATTTTTCTCATTTGCAATCGTGAAAAAGTATATTCATCATTTAACAAAATGAATACAATTACTAAAATTTATAGTATACAAAATTTGTTTGATTAAACTTTTTGCCTCATTCCCCTTATATTTTGTATAGCCCAACATTTTCATTGTGGTAGCCAAATTTTAATTTAACATTTTGTAACTAGATAAATATATATTGTGTCTAAGTTCAACAAATACTACAACGAGACTCATTGTAGTGTACAATTTTTTTTTTTACTTATTCAATTATGTTTTGGTATCTCATTAAATTAGTGAAATACACATGTGGGTTACTAATATGACTTTCTTTATATCAATAATATGTGAAAATATTGTCGCAAGTTAAGTAGTACCGACATCGACAAATAACACACAATAAGACACGTGTATTGGAACCACGTGTCGGAATTTCGAACTCGCATGTTGAAATTCCTTACTCGCGTGTCGAAGAGTATGGAGAGAGTTGATCAAGTATTGAATTTCCTAATACGTGTTGACCGAGCATCAGAAAGTATCGAAAAGTATCCAAGAGTGTCAAAAATATGTCGGAGTGTCAACATGACTTAAAAGCTCCTAAAGAGTAGTGCTTCCTAGGTCACAAGCACATTATAAAAGAACTGAGTTTTACATTTACATCGTTATTCAAAGCTATTAAAAAAAGGTCACAAACATCAAGTATATTTCCTTTTTGTTAATTTCATTATCTATTTGAAATAAGATATTTTCAAGATTCTTTCTAAATTTGCTACCCGATTGCCAATATCCCCTCAAAGGTCATTTATGGTTGAAAAGGCACCGTTATTCATGGAGAATAAGGGTGCTGTCAGCCCAGCAGCGTCCGACATGAAATGACCAAATTTTCTTCATTTCCTTGCTTTCCTTTTATAAGCATCCAAGCAATGATAAAATCGCACCATTTCCTTTCTTTTATCTTTTCTCTTGAGGTCATTATCTGAATCCTTTCCATTACCAGACCGAGTGTAAAGTTTAAGATTTGAGGAGAAACTGACCACTTTCTAGCTTAAATCAACAACAGTCTAGTCCCACTCACTTCGGTAGTATAATGCGAGCACAACAATAAAATGGAAGAACTAGAACCAACATTATTTAGAGGATTAACATCATTTAAACAAGAAAACGTGGACTGGGGAAGGAAAAGAAAGATGTGCTGTTACCTCTTTTTCGTCTAGCATTTTTAAAGCTTCCTCGGAGTCCCACAGTCTACGGCCATTGTCAGCCTCCTTGCAACGTCCTTCACGAACAATATTCCTACCAAAATCTCTCACTTCATCATGCATTCTAAGCTCATGATTATCTCCAATTTTTATCAAAGACATAAATATCAGTTCTTCAATCCCCAGCTCCAAGTAGAAGTCACTGGTGTCCCACATACAGGATGCAGTTCTCACATCACTCCCGACTAGAAAACTAGCAATATCCAGAAATATTTTCTTTTGTTCAAATTTCAATGCGTTATAAAGTATCTCCAAAATCTTTTGCATTTCCATCTGAGGCAACTCTTGCGACTCTTGCAATAACCGTGGTGACTCTTGCAATTGCCGCAACCTTTGCAACTCTTGCAACTTTTCTTTAGTCTCTTCCCAAAATGCTTTATTCTTGCCACATAAATACGAACCTATAACCTCGACAATCAAAGGAAGCCTACGAACAGTAGATATCACTTCACGAGAGAGTTTTGAAAATTTATCAGGCAAAGAGTCCATTCGAAATGCATGTCTAGCAAAGAGGATCTCAGCTTCATCTATTTCCATTGCTTTATGCTCATGCTTGTAGTCCACTTTAGCCCAATCAAGAATACTCTTTTCTCTTGTGGTAATAATAATTCTGCTTCCTGGAGCAAACCAGTTCCTTTCTCCAATTAACTCCTTTAATTGATCATTAGTATTCACATCGTCAAGAAGAATAAGAACTTTCATGCTTCTAAAGCTCGATGAGATGGTAGCACTTGGTTGCTCATTACCATGCTCAATACCGTTGCATTTCCATGATTCTGCAACATTGGGGATGAAGCTACAATGGTCAAACTGTTGAGAGAGCTTGTTGTAGATGACCTTAGCAAGAGTTGTCTTACCAACACCACCCTCTCCATGGATTCCAACATATAGGGTAGAACCACAACTATCTAAAAATTTCATAATCTTTTCTAGGGGACTTTTAATCCCAACTGAATTCTCAGTAATAATTGGTTCAAGCGCTTTCTTCAACTCTATCAGAACTTTTCGGACGACCGATTCGACCAATTGTCCTTCATCCCTGTCAAATAAAACAAGATTTCAAATACATGGCAACAAGAATTTGATATTGTATATGAGGAGAGCATAAAAGCAAATAAATAAGTTAGTTGTCGCTTCCCCCGCATCCATATCTTATCTTATCGCTAAGATAAAAGTGGGTATAGCAATCACAGGATTTCTCCAAGTGACAATCCCCGTTAACTTCTCTTGTTTGGAAGTCTAACGACTTCTAATGAACTAAAAGAAACTTGTGGCTAATGAATTTTGAAATTTGTTTATCTAGTGGATTCAAATCAAAATTTGAAATTGTTGGCCGGTTGAAAAAGGGGAGAATTACCAAAAAGTCATAAAACTATTGCAATTGTGCCAATTTAGTCATAAACTTTTTTTTGACCAATTTAATCCTAAACTTTTTATAATTGTGTTAATTCAGTCCATCCGGCCAAAATTGACTGGCCGACACCGATGTGGATGCCGACCGGCGAGAATGTTGATGTGGCAATTTTTAAATATTTTTTTCAATTTTTTATTTCTTCTTCTTTTTTTTCCAACCTTCTCTTTCCTTTGGCCGACGAGGGCCGACGAGGTTAGCCTCACCGGCCACTGGCGAAGGCGAGCCTCACCTAGCGACGGCGAGGCCGCTGTCGCCACATCCGGCAAGGCTCGGCCTCACCCAACCATGGTGAGGTTGAGCCTTGCCATCCTTGGGCAAGGCCCTACCGGATCCGGGCGAGGCTTGTCCCCGCCCAACCATGGCGAGGATCGACCTCGCTAGTGCCAGCGAGCTCGGCCCTCGCCACATCTGGCGAGGCCTCGCCCTTGCCAGTGACTGACCAGGCTGACCTCACCAGCCCTCGCCTCTAGCTGGCTAGGGGAAAGAGAAGGTGGGAAAAAAAAAAAGAAAAAAATTCAATAAATTATTTAAAAATTGCCATGTTAGCGTTCGCCGAATGCCGGCGTCCATGTCGGTCTTTGGCAAGCCAATTTTGGCCAGTGAACTGAATTGGCACAATTGTAAAATGTTTAGGACTAAATTGGCCAAAAAAAAAGTTCAGAACTGAATTGGTACAATTGCAATAAGTTTAGAAAGTTTTTGATAATTCTCCCGTTGAATAAGATATATTATGAATGACAATAGAAAGTAATTTACCCTAGATGATAAGAGCTATCACAAAAACACAGGGACAGAGGGAGAGGTGCAGACAGGTGCAGACATATGACGTTTATACTCACCCCACTTTTGCTACAAGCAATATCTCGCTAAAAGAAGAAACTTAACAAGGTTTTGGTGAAAAAGATTTGAGTACCCAGCAGCGATTTCATCCGATTCCCATCCTTGAAAGGAGCTGATTTCTTTGAGCACTTGTTTCCGTTCCTCCGCAACCATTGGGTCACAAACATCTACTTCACATCGGACCTCAGCGGGTTTCACTCTGTAAAATATGGGCAAGACTACATGCCCCGAGCTATCATTCGTGCACTTCATTACCTGAACCAGTTCATCGAGGCACCGTCTGCTGGAATCGTACTTTCGAGACAGAATCAGGATTGAAATCTTGCTGCTCTTGATGGCTTTCAACCCAATCTTCTCGTGTCGGGGGAGCCAATAGTCGTTTCTGAATACACCGATCCCGGCGTCGACCATGCCTTTGTAGAGGCTATCGGCGAAATTCTTCAGAGCACCTTTGCTGCTGGAACTCAGGAACACCTCGCATTCACAAGCTTTCTTCCTGTGGAGTTGCTCGTACGCGATCATAGATAGAACGACCGGTGCGACGAACGCGGCGAAAGAATCTTTCTTGGCCCTCAATTTCTCCTTCAAGTCTGAATCTAAAAGGAAATCGAAATGGCTATCCGGGAACAATGTTTGAAACGCCTTTGTGTCGAGAACATATTGCACACGCCGGCGCTTCCACGTCACCATGAGGGCGATCCATTCATAAATCGACAAGCGGCGCCGCGTTGCAAGGATGGGTGCCACAGGCAAAGCCTCTTTCCTATTTTCTCTCTCTTCACTGTTCATTTTCCCCGACAAGGAATTTTTCTCTCTCCACGGCTCCTTCGGCAATCCCGTCGACTCCGGAGACAAACCGCAAGCTCGCTCGAGCTCTCGGCCTAGAGTTTCCTTTCTGCAGTGATCGCGCTTGAAGACGACGTCCGTCCGACCGGTGATGACCTCCTCGGCGGAGTCGAGCAGCCCGAACTCGCCGGACGAGTCGCCGCCGGCCGCCGGCGGCGTTTCCTTGTCGTCGTTGGCGAAGAACTCGAAGGTCTTGGCCTTGACGCCGAGGGCAAATTTCTGGAACATGTCGGAAATCTGTGGCGGCTTGGAGGCTGCGCCGTTTATGTCCTCCATTGATCAAAGAACATGAGAGAGAGAGAGAGAGAGAGTGAGTGAGAGGCCTACCCCGGAGAGACGAGAGAGAAGAAGAGGAGAGTGATGATGTTAAAACGCAAACGAGTTGGCTAGATGTATTTGTGATCTTTCTGTGACAAAAAGACGCGCGTCGGGAAAGAAAAACCCACGCGCGCCACGTTCGTTACGTGTGAATTGCTGAATCGTCCGGCTGAAGTGGGTTCAGTTTATGCAATATTTTCTCCGTGCTGCTCAAGTGATGCCACGTCAATTCTATACAAATCCATTCAACGAGTGACACGTGTCACTATTGGGTTCACACGTCAGACACCCTTGCATCCTCTCTCTCTTCATTCGTACGAGAGTCTCTCTCCTCTCTCTTCTGTGTCTTTAGGAAAATAGCAAAGCCCACTTTATTTTTTTCTAAAAAGTCTCTTACTTGGCGTACGTTATGTCCCGCATTGCTTCAGAGAAGCCACGACCCTCTGTTTAAAAGCCTCCGGGGCTGCTCTCATCTCACGAGCTCTTTTGGGGATAAGAACCTTAGTCGATCGCATCCCAAGCTTAGACTCACAAACTCCGGCACATCGCCACCATCTTCTCCAGCCTCCAGCGCCATCATTTCCTATCCAAGTCCTCCCGCACCGTCGATGCTCGCCTTGACCAGGAAACCAAGGCCCTCTAACATTGCCTCATCAATTGTCTTACATTCGTTGTTGTCCACGGTGGTGGAGCGAAAGTAAGAAGAAGAGAAAAAGGTAAAAGCATATAAGTGTAAGTAAAAGCGTAAGAGAGAAGAGAGATCCGTTGTCTTACATCTGTTGTTGTCCATGATGGAGTGAAAACTAAGAAGAAGGGAAAAAAAGTAAAAGCATATAAGTGAAGAGAGAGGTAGGCCAAAGGCGACACGTGTTGCTCAACTATCATCCATGGTGGAGTGAAAGTAAGAAGAAGGAAAAAAAGTAAAAGCGTATCCATGGTGGAGTGAAAGTAAGAAGAAGGAAAAAAAAAAGTAAAAGCGTATAAGTGAAGAGAGAGAGAGGTAGACTCAAATGCGACACATGTCCCTCGTTAAATGAACTTGTGTCAAAATTTACGTGGCATCACTTAAAGCACCGGGTTGGAAGCACTTCCTATCCAAGTCCCCTCCTGCACCCGATGCTTGCCTTGACCAACAGTGGAGTAAAAGTAAGAAGAGAAAAAGGTTAAAAAGTAAGAGCGTAGGCCCAAATGCGACATATGTCGCTCGTTAAATGAACTTGTGTCAAAATTGACATGCCATCACTTAAGCACTGGGTTGGAAGCACCTCCTATCCAAGTCCTCCTGCACCCTCTGCGTCAATGCTCACCTTGACCAAGAAACCAAGGCCCTCTAATGCTGCCTTCACCTCATCCATTGTCTTACATTCGTTGTTGTCCACAGTGGAGTGAAAGTAAGAAGAAGGGAAAAGAGTAAAAGCGTATAAGTGGAGAGAGAGGGGGAGTGGGAGGGGTAGGCTCAAATGCAACACATGTCGCTCATGAATTGTTGTCCACGGTGGAGTGTGACCAAGAGAACAAGGCCCTCTGACGCTGCCTTCACCTCATCCATTGTCTTACATATGTTGTTGTCCACGGTAAAGTGAAAGTAAAAAGAAGGGAAAAAAAGTAAAAGCGAAAGTAAGAAGAAGGAAAAACAAGTAAAAGTGTATAAGTGAAGAGAGAGACAGGTAGGCCCAAATGCGACCTGTGTTGCTCATGAACTGTCGTCCACAGTGGAGTGAAAGTAAGAAGAAGATAAAAAGGTTAAAAAGTAAAAGCACATAAGTGAAAGAGAGAGAGGTAGGCCCAAATGCGACGTATCGTTCGTTAAATGAACTTATGTCAAAATTGAGGTGGCATCACTTGAGCACCACGTCGGATGTGCCAACCTGGTAGAAGTTAAATGGACTAGGCTAAGAAGCTGTAAGCACATGCTGGCCCACCACCTCGCAAATTTAATTAAAAGAAAGCTTGCAAGTGGCCGAGTGAATTTTACACTCTTCACTTTTTCTCTGAATTAAACGTATGTGCTCACATCCATTCGACAGAGGGTGAAGATGGACAATTCATCGAGCTGACCGGTCACCACCAACTCACTAAGCTCTCTTCCAATGAAACAAGAAAATAAATAAAGCTCCCTTGTTTCGCAAAATAAAGAAATTTTTTTTCTAATTTTTCAACATTTGATTCACAAAAAAATAAATAAATAAAGGAAAATATTTTGCCCAAATCAAGCACGTGCTCCTTACACTTATTTTAATTTTTCTCTTTTTTTTTTTCAATTTCTTTTATTTTATTCATTAAAAATTGATTTTTTAATTATTTTATTTTATTTTATTTTTTATCCTTTTCTTTTCTTTCTTTTTCTTTCTCCTTCAACCGGTCACCATGTTGGCCTTAGGCAAGCTCATCCCTCGCATATGACTAGTAAGTGGCCATTGCCGTCATCGGTAGCTAGTCAAGGAAGAGAAGAAAAAGAAAAAAATCAAATGTTTTAGTAATTTTCCTTAGAAAAATCAAATCAAGATTTTTATACCAAATGGTGGAAAATGTTTTTAACTTATTTTCAGATTTCAATCAAATATAAAAAAAATATATATTGTCATTTCTCTAGAAAAATATTTTCCTAAAAAGTATTCTCCAAAATTTCACATTTTTCATGAAGTAAACAGAGCCTATTTAAAGACCTTCTAACATTTTTTTTTTTTTTTTTGGATTTATTTACGTGATGGTATATAAAATGCTAATGAAATGTAATCAATCGAAATGAAATTCTAATTGGAGTTCCCTAGAGAGAGAGAGAGAGAGAGAGATCATTGCGTTGCGGAAGCCTATTTTTAAATTGCTGGGTAATATTGTGCAATGTCCATCTATCTCTACGACTTGGACCAGTATCTTCGATCAGATAAGTCATTTCTTGACTGAGGGCAAGGCTGAAGGCTATCTGGGCATGTGAGCAGCCTTGCCATCGAGGCCAAGAATTTCTAATTTCTTTTTTTTTTTATTGAAAAAATTCAAATACACTTATTATTTTTATGATT
Source organism: Eucalyptus albens (assembly GCA_014182695.1). Taxonomy (NCBI): domain Eukaryota; kingdom Viridiplantae; phylum Streptophyta; class Magnoliopsida; order Myrtales; family Myrtaceae; genus Eucalyptus; species Eucalyptus albens. Next base: position 40,286,813 of record CM024653.1, on the reverse strand, counting down.
TTTCGGTCAAGCTACTAAAAGTGTTCATTAAATATAATTATGACAAAGAAAATCCGTACATTGAGAATTATAAAATTTCTTTAGTAATGTTGAATAAGTATTTATGGGGCACGCTCATTAGTAAATTATTTTTCTTCTTTCTTATATAAATATTCCTGTCTCAGTTATCTTAGGGAATGAATAGAGTGAACGGATCAAGTGGGCAGGTTCTTTGATGAGTTAATATATGTATTATCTTACGTTTACTTTGTTCATTTGACATGGATTTGCATATTGTATAAATATGTATTAATGGTTGATTAAGAGTGACGATGTATGACATACCTAGTCCCCCAACTCACTTTCTGGATGCACTCGAGGACTAGGTGAAATGCAAATGAAATGTAACCTTTTGACACCTAAATTTTGGTGACTCTAAGGAAATAAAATAAAAATTACATCAGAGCAAATAAAAGGAAAAAAACAAGGGAAAATCAATCTGATTGATCATGAATGGAAGTTGAAAATTCTGATTAGCCACCTTGCCTTTAAAAATATTCAAATTTTAGTAAATGTGGAAGCAATTCCTGGTTGAGGATTAAGAGCTAAGAAATTAGGTGAATAAAAAGCAAGAATTTTGATAAAGGGGAAGGAATCGAAATATTTAAGGAAAAATCAAACTAGTCACGAAATCAATTTGCAGTTGATGAATTAAGGCAACAAAGAAAGAAAGCTCGAAAATTGCCATGGAATTGGCCGTTTGGAACCACTATGAAAGGGGGGCACTTCGTGAACAGAAAAGAGGGGGAGAACTGGTGAGAAAAAAGCGTGACAAAGGTGTAGAAGAGACAAAAAAAAAAAAGGAGGAGCCTCCCATCTCGTTCAAAAGTCATTTCCCTTCTCCTCTGACAAGCTGCAAACAAAAGAAGAAGTCAGCAAAGTACAGAGGGAAAAGGAGAGAGGGGACGTGAGGAAAGAAGAAAAAAAAAAAAAGAGAGAAAGGGGTCATCTTCTTCGGAGAGCTGCTACTGGTCACCCCGCCTCGCAGTGGGCCGTCCGTCGCCTTCCTCCTTCCATCAAGCACCGCTCGCCCATCCGCATCGCCATTGCCGCCCGTCCCCCGCTAACCGCCGTCTACCACCACCATTCGACAGTCGTTAGCAACCAATCTGGCGAGCTCACCAAAGCATCGCTGACCCTCAGCAAGGCTGGCCCCCGTCGACTGAGCCTCGCAAGTAGCTGGGCTAGGCTCGCCCAGCCCTCGCCTAGCCCCGCCGAGGCTCGGCCTTGCCTGGGCTAAGTGAGGCCTACCTGGCCACTAGCAAGGTTGGGCAAGCCTCGCCAAGGCTAGGCGAGGCCCGTCTGGCCACCGGCGAGGCTCGCCTAGCCCTATCAAGGCTCGGCCTCGCCAGTAGTTGGCTTGCCTCCGGCGAGCTGATGGACTGGTTGCTGGTAACCGATGGACGGCGGCGATGGGCAATGGCAGACAGTGGTGAACGACAACAGATGAGAGGAGAGAAGGGTTCCACTTTTTTTATTCTTTTTTTTGTTCTCGGAACAAAAATCAAATTTTTTTTATTATTGATTCTACTCCAAATCTGTTCCCCGAAACAAAAATTTTATCAAATGCGATTCTGTTCCCAAACTACTCCTCGGAACAAAGAATCAGAATTTGGCCATGTTTGGATGGTTACCAAACGGGGCCTAAGCACTAGTATGTATTTTGATTGCACACTTCAAATTAGGTAATGAACTAATTCGATTTGATTTAAATATGGTAAAATCAGATTGATTTAATTGTGATATTGAATATTTTAGGCATTATCCATAGAGTATTGTTGCCCAAAAATCACTATAATCATTAATTTGATTCGCAAAACGTCGAATCATTTTTTTTTTAATTATACTGATTTTTTGGTTTTGATGGTATTTTGACTCTTAAATCACTATAATTATTAATTTGATCTATAAGACTTTGGATCAATTTTTTTTTAATTATTTTGAACGTTTTTATATGTTGTGATGTTTAGGGTTAAAATAATTGTTAATTTAATCCGTGAGATAACAGATTATTTTTTCGATTATTTTTTTCATTCATTTGATGAATATCCTGAATGTCTTGTTTATAATGCCTATCTAATAAGTGCTTGTTTTGGAAAACACTGGAAAAAAAAATCACATCTTGCATCGGAATATGATGGTTTCATAAGTTAGGATTGCATTTATTTAGATTGCACGTTTAGATAGTTTTTGGAATAGGTTAGGATTGGATTTAAATAATTTTTTTTATAGATAAGGTCTTAGATGATCTTTGCACATTTTAATATTTAAAAAAAAAATAGTTTTCTAAGATAAGATAGGGTTTAAGTCAAATTAACACCTCAAACATATTATAAAATTATTTTTTCTAGACAATTTAATTAGTTTTTTTTATTACGAATTTTGATAATAAAAAATACAAAAATATTAGGTGCATGTCAAATAGTTTTCATGTTAGGTTCAAAATTGATTGTCTATAGAGTTAGGTCATGTAGTTAAAGTGCATGTTATATAGTAAATTTCTAATTTCAAGATAAGAGAAAACCCAAAAATAATTGTTTGCTTTGTGTGTTTATTTCTTTTGGTGCAAGTCATTTGATTGTTTAATAATGGATGAGCATTCATATGATCACCCCATTGCATGATAGTTTAGGTTAAAATAAATCCACACCGCTTGCAAAGATATTTTTGAATGTAAAAGGAATGGTACCGAAATGACATTAGAGAAATCTAGTGTAATCAAGTCCCCATACAAAAAGTCTCTAGTTCATAGGAGTAAAATAATTCTCTCATTATTTTACTTAGGTGTATAATCACCTATAGTAAACTGATTAGTGGCGACTCCTAATTAAAATTCATTTGCATACTAAAAACTTGAATCTAAGTCGTGAATTGGTATGGGTTTGGGAGAGTCTGAGCTAAGTCTAAACTTAGTAGTCTATTAGCAAAACCCTAGATGGTGCATCAGAGGTTAGGTCGCGACATAACCCATCGAAAAGAAATTTTGCCTCAACTCTACCAAAAGAAAAAATCGAAAAACAAGGCTTCGTTGGGTTGTGGACATCTCTTTGGGTGCATTTGGGAGTGGCCTTGAGAAGCCACTTTGAGCCCCTAAAGATCTTTGGGCCAATGTAGGTGTGTTTAGTAAAAAAATTTCAACCTCCATTCGAAGAATGTCAGCCTTGTGAAGGCTAAAAGCCCAAGGCGGGTTGGGGGCTGCCTTGGGCTTTAAGCCTTCTTGGCATGCTGAGGAGGGGCTAAATAAAAAAATCTTCTTCCCAAATTATCCTCGTTGATTTTTTCATTTTCCGATTTTTCCCTCACTATTCATCATCTTCTTCTTCTCCTTCGCAAGCGGTCGTCAGCGAAGTTGCGCGAAGTTGTGAGGGGTCGGCGATGAGCTGGACAAAGGTCGGCATGAGGTCGATGTGTCACAGCTACCATCGACGGCCAATCTTGTGACCTCGACCCCTTGCGAGTCACATTGCCGCGACCGCTGCAACCCCGGTGACCACCTAGATCTAGGTCGCAGCAAGGTCATGCGACCACTGCAATCCCAGTGACATTGCGATCCCTGGCAAATTTGGGTCATCGGAGATCGTGCGGCCTAGATCTGAGTCATGTCTGGGTCGCCGGAGGTCACTGCGACCTAGATCTGGGCTGTGTGACCTCCGGCGACCCAAATCGAACAATTGAGATCGCGCGATCTGATCGCAACAACCCCGATCGCGGCGACCCTCGCCAGACACTTGCCCCTCGCTAGATCGTCTACCCCTCGCCAGCAGTAACCAACCAATTCTCTTTTTTTTTTTTTTTTTTTTTTTTAATGACAAAAATCTTTTGCAAAGTTAATTTATCCAAACACTATTTTGCTCAAAGATACTTCACAATGGACTTTCACAAATACGATTTACCAAACACAATTTGCATTTAGAAAAACTCCTTTAGCCCAAAGGCCTTTACATTTTTTTAAGGATTTTCCCCAAAAGTCTTCCCAAACGCACCCTTTTTCTATTGCCGGATGAACATGCGAGCCAGCCTTTTGACTAAATGAATGATGGTGTTTATTCATGGATAAGTCATTGATTGACCGACAGCTTTAAACGGTGCCAACCTTTTCATAATAACGATTATAACCTTCCTCTTTTTCGAAATAGTGAACTTTCATTGTCTAAATATCTCATTGAAGGGGTCGCGTGGGCATTCATTAACAAAATATTCTACATAATCCGACTATCAATATATTTTTGTCGATGACTTATGCGCGTTGGCAGCAGGAGTGCACAAGTATTGGTCGTTAGTCTTTCTTTTCTATTTTTCTATAAAAAGAAAAGGCAAGTCAAGTCATTCGAGCTAGATCCCAAATTCTCAATTGAAGCACCTGCATAGGAGCACGTGAGTCATTAGCAATTTAGGATGCGTTTGATAACGTTTCTATTCTCGAGAACAATTTTTTATCAAAAATAACTTACCTTATTCTGTTCTGGGAATAATTTCTAAGTATTTTAAGCCGTTCGATAACCTGTCCAAAATTTTAATTCCCGTAATAGAATTATGTTTGGCACCGTTCTCAAAATTTATACTTCAAATCATTTTCTTTTATTTTTAAATAATTTTATTACTTTTTTGTTCTTTTTTGTTCTTTTATTTCCTTTCTCTTCTTCTTCTTCAAGGGTTGCTAGTCGCTAGCCTTGAGATGACCAACGACTAGCCAAATGAGGGTCGGCGACCTCACCGAAGCATTGCTGGCCCTTGCCAAGGCCGCGCCTCGTCAACCAAGGCTCGTCGGTGGCCAGGGGAGGCGCAAGCGAGGCCTAGCTCGCTGGACCTTGCCATGGCCTAGCGAGCCTCCCGTGAGATCGCCAAACCTAGCCAGATTGGTTGCTGGCGACCGCCGGCGATGACGGCAAAGCAATAGCAGGAGTTGAAGAAATGAAGAGAGGGAAGAAGACCAAAAAGAAAGAAAGAAAAGAGAAAAAATGAAGTGGCTTGATTCTAAAATTGTTACCAGGAACAAAGAATCAATTTTTTTTTTACTTCTTGATTCTGTTCCAAATTTACTGGGATAAAAATTTTACTAAACGAATTTATGTTCCAAATCTACTCCTGAAAACAAAAGAATTTAAATTGTTACTTGTTTGGCAAGTTGCCAAACAGAGCCTTAACATCATGTGCACGGACTTAATATTGCAAAAATTCTCCATATTTAACTTTTTACCTAAATTTGTAAAAAAATCTTTAACTTTAGGTTCAACCCCAATTCTATCTTAATTTTTTTTTTTTTTGTCTCATAAAACACCCTCAATTTTAATCTTGTCCCAATTCTACCTTGAATTTTTTTCTTTTTATACTATGAAAAACTCAAAACTTTAAATTTTGTCCCATTTTTTCCATCCAATCCCAATTTTCATTATAAAATAAAAAAATAAAAACCACAAACTTTTATGGCCAAGAAATGAAAAAATCCCAGGCATGAGTGTCCCAAGCGTTAGCTAAACATTCCTAAACACAAGAAATCAAAGACCGAGCGCAAAATCACTAAGGGCAATTTTGATGGAGGGTTAACAGAGACAAATTTAGGACTCAAGTAAAAGTTATTGATCTTTTATGAGACAAAAAGATTAGAGTAAAATTGAAACTAAAGTTTTTTTATGAGATAAAAAAAGTTTATGGTAGAATTGAAACTCGATCTAAAGTTTAGGGTTTTTATAGGACAAGTAGGGAGTAGAATTGAAATTGGATCTAAAGCTGAAGGTTTTTTTGTAAGATAAAAGGTAAAATTGGGCACAAGCTAAAGTTGGAAATTTTTCAAAGTATTGGGCCGAGGCGCATGTGGTAATCCAACATCGAAGGCTGAGAATAGAGAGTGATCACAGTTGGAGCATGTGAGCATTTGTTCATTAGTTTTCTCTTCTTCTTTTTAATTAATAGAACGTGCAAGTTTAGTCAAACTAGAAAGATGAAATTGCTAACGAAAAATGAATTATAATATAAAAAGGATATGGGGTAAAATTGAACAAATTATAAAACTACAAGATGAACGCTTTGCGAAACTTGAGGAGAAGGTGAAACAATTGCAAGGATCGCAGAGCTCACTCTTGTTTGACTTGTCAATGTATGAGAAAGTCAAGATGCCAAAGAAGTTTAAAATGCTGGAGTTCAAGAAGTACGATGGTACTTCCTGCTCGAAAGCTCATTTGCAGATGTACCACGTATGCATGGCCCAATATGTCAAGAATGAGCCCCTCATGATTCAATCGTTCCATGCTAGTCTGAGTGGGCTCGCTTTGAATTGGTATATAATGAAGAATGTAAACCTTCTCAACACATGGAATGAAGTGGCTGACGCGTTCCTCAAGCAATATAAGTTCAATATGGACATTACACCTTCCCGAGAGGATCTTGAGCGGATGGAGAAGAAGAAAAGCGAGTCGTTCAAGGAGTATGCTGTGAGATGGCAAAACCTAGCGGATCAAATCACTCTGGAGCCTACTAACAAGGAGTTGATGAAGTTGTTCGTCAAGACTCTCCCGTTTGAGTTCCGTACCCGAATGGCCAGCACATATGTGGAGAGCTTCAACCAACTTATCCCAGTGGGTGAGCAAATCGAGATTAGGCTGAGAGATGGATGGTTCAAGGAACCGACTCATCAAGGTAAGAGGTTCACCATGAAGAAGGACAAAGAGCCTAGCACTAAAGTCAATGTTGCATATGCACAATCTAGCAAGCCTCCAATTGTTCATGTCCCTAAGAACCAACAAGGCTAAGGCCGGCCGATCACACCTCAACGGTTTGTTAAGAGGCAGTTCACTCCTCTTCCTAGCCCTCTGTCTCAAGTCTTAATGGTCCTTCAAAAGAAGGGGTTGCTGTCCTATGAGCCAAAGCGGCCCGATGTTGAACAATTTTCCAACTACGATCCCTCCAAGAAATGCGAATACCATATGGGGGAAGTAGGACATTCGAATGACGAATGCATGACTTTAAAGCATAAGGTCCAAAATTTATTAGATACCAAGGCGTTTGCCTTTAGTGCCGCTCAACCAAATGTCAAGAAGAATCCTCTACCTGAGCATGAGGAAAAGGGTGGATGCCATATTCGGGTTTGACGCTGGTCGAACTAAGAGCCCAAAGGTGCACGTGAAAGATGCCTATGATGGATTGGTAAGAGCTGGATATTTTCCAGATCATGAGAACATTCCGCTCTCACTGATGAGAGAAAGGGTTGCCAAAATGGTGGATGATGGCATCATCGTGGATGCTAACCATAACTGTATAGTTTCTACTATTTCCCATATCATTATTGATTGGGAGGAGGAGCAAGCTGCTCTCGATGATGGTAAGGAAGAAGTAAATCCATCACTCGCGGATATGCCCCCACTTGAAGATGCATCCGATGAGGAAATTGTGATTAAAATGCCTCAACAGTATGAGTATGTTAACAATAAGGCGGTGCCTTGGTCCTATGACCTAGATGTTGACTTTGTTACAAGATCTGGTCGAACTTATGCTCAAGCTAATACTCAGCTTGCAAAGCCTGTCGCTAAAAAATAAGTTAAGGAATTTTTGGCTGTGATTAAAGCAAGTGAGTATAATGTGGTCAATCAGTTGCGAAAGATGCCTGCTCAGGTCTTTTTGCTTGAACTCCTGCTAACATCCCCTATGCATCAAAAGTCGTTGATGAAGGTACTAAGTGAAATTCGTGTACCCAAAACGGTTGAGGCAGATAAACTAGAGGATTTCGTGGGATCGGTCCTTCTCAAGGACATGATCGCTTTTTTTCTGATGAGGAGTTCCCTCTTGAGGGTAGGGGGCATAATAAAGCACTCTACATATCTGTCAAACACAAGGCTTTTCATGTGTCCCGAGTGCTCATTGATAATGGGTCTGCCCTGAACATATGTCCATTGGCCACTCTTCACCGCCTCAAGCTAGACACATCCAAGATACATGCCGCGAAGACTTCTATGCGAGCTTTTGATGGCACAAAGAAGGAGGTGCTTGGCGAGATTCACCTTGATGTGCAAATATGGCCAATTGTTTTCAATATCTCCTTTCAAGTAATGGATATCCCCACTGCATTTAATTTTCTGCTAGGTCATCCTTGGATTCATACTGCTGGAGTGGTGCCTTCAAGTTTGCATCAAGCTGTGAAGTTTGTGATCAAGGGGAAGCTGGTCACTGTGTATGGCGAGGAGGATCATCGAATTTACCATGAGACAGCTATCCCCTTTGTGGAACCAGATGTCGAATTTGAATCGAGTTATCACTCATTTGAATTGGTGTCCACCATTCATGCTTCTCGAGATTCGTCACCACCCACCCCTGAAGTCTTAGATGCTGCCCTAATGGTGGGAAGGGTGATGGTTGGGAATGGTTTTGTCCCTAGCCGTGGTCTTGGAAGAAGGGGTCAAGGAATTTGAAACCCTATTGAAGCCCCTCAGAGGTCCCGATCTGCTGGATTAAGGTACCATGGAAGAGGTAGAGGAAGTTCTGGAGGGGGAAGGCACAACTCGCCACCTGAACAAGGGCGAGGGAGGCAAAATTTATCACCTCCAAACATTCGCGAGACGTTTCCTGGCCCTCCAATTATGATGAGAGATGAAATGGAAGTCATGGATACTTTGGGGCAGCCAAGTGAAAAATTTGACTATATGGTGAAGTATTCGGCTCCTCCTAGCTCTTATATTGACCCTCGCAACATAGTTCTAGGTGGATGGGATGGCATGGATGATCCAACGCCTCTAAAGACAGAAAATCTTGATGACGCCTTGGAAGGGATCATAATTCTATTCGATGACCTCGTCGTAGGAGCCATTGATGGAGAACCTCTGGAGGAAATGGGCCCTAGCCCACAAGAGTAACCCATTTATCACTTTCACACATTCCCCTGCGTGGGAATTTTTATTGCTTTCTAGGAATTATTTTTGATTTCTTCTTTTTCGCTTTCTTCTTAGGACTTGAGTTGCATTTTCCATTCAATAAATTGTAATTGATTGATGAATTTCAATAAAATTACAAGTTTTATTTTGAGGACATGATGAGGCACACCAAACTAGCCTGGTGATGATATCCAACCGATAAAACAAATGAAAAATCCAAGGAGAATTTCGAGGCTCCGGGTTTCATCATGCTTTTTGTGTCAAAATGTTTCAAAAATGCTTTTCCAATTACTTTTTTTTTAAATATAGATAAATATGATTTATCATGTTTGTCTTTTTTATCCTTCTACTTCTTGTTTCAGGGATGATCATATAGCATGCAAAGGTGTGGAAAAGGTCCAATCCAATGCAACAAGTGCTGACAATGATGGTCCCGAAGACTCGATCGAAGATGCCATTGAGGTGCAACATAGCTGGGAACAACATGAAAGAGCCAAGGCTCTTACATCTGAACAGACCATCACTATTAATTTAGATGACACTAAAGAAGCCAATGAGGTAAATGATCTTGTTCTAAGAGAGCTATTGCCAATTTTTCCATATCCTGCGGGCAAGTTTGCTCCAACTTACAACGACCCATATGGGGTGAAAAAAGTACTTCCTGGAGGTGCTTTGATCCTGGCGAAATGGATGGTTGTGAGTTTTCTATTCCAGTTAATTCTGATGCTGTCAAGAAGTATTACCATGATTGAATTTGCCGTGCCATGTTTCGAATTGCGAACATTTTATGATGAATAAATTGCCTCAATGAGTTGCAAATTCAGTGGTCCATATTTGTTACAAATCTTGCATGTTTTCCATGATGAATTATGTGAGATAGATTGAATGCGTCAAATGAGATACTTTGGAATGATGAAATGCAAGCCTTATTCCATACGCTATATCATACACTAATCCCTGGTGAGTTGTGTGAAAAATTCCATGCCTATGAGGAAAAGGGTGATCTCGCAAAGGGTACGTCAACTAAAGTGATGAGAGGCAGTTTCTTCCTCTACCCGAAACACTGCAAGTACACCCATTGTTTAGCCCTTTGAGCCTACACACGTGAAGAGCTTTTAAAATTATCCCTGTCAAGAATCATCCTACATTGGAACAAATTTGAAATGAATGATGGGAACTTTCTTGCTCACACTTCAATCAATCTCGAGTATTGTTTTCGTAGTGTAACTTATATGGTAATTGAAGTGCCTTAGGATAATGAAGAGCATTTCTTTCTCTATCCACACTTTTATCCATTGCATAGCCCATTTGAGCCTATGAATTCATTTCACATTAAACCCAGTTGGTAATCATCCCCCACACTGGGGCAAGGCAAGAAAAAACAAACTATTCAAGTAGCATGGTTTAGAATACTGACAAAAGATGAAAGGTTGTGCAAGTCCAAAGAAAATAAGTGCAAAAAAAAAAAAAAAACGGGGCATGAAAAAGCAGTATGCCTGGTAAAAGCAAGGCCAATGCCTAGAAAAGAAAAAAAATCAAACACTTGAGTCGTATCCCCCACAAGGCGGTACCAAAAAACTTAAATGCTGAAATGTTGCAATCAATGGAGTTGTGATTTGAAGAAAATCTTCGATGATGACGGAGAAAGTAGGTGGAAATGTCAAGATGATCACAAACTTTAACCCCCTAAACACCTTTTGAGCCTAATCATCTTTTCGTTTCTCAACCCATGAATTTAGCCTACGTCCCTTGCAAAGTCTCTTCAGATTAGAACACTTGAATTAACGTAAAAGTTCATCTGTTTGAAAGCATCGCTTGAAGAAGTGCGAGTAAGATAATCTCTACTTCATTTCTCATGTTTCTTGACTTGTAAATCCAAAGATGACTGCGGAATATCACTCATTTTTCAATAGCCTCGACTCAAAGAGTCCCTTTTGTTAAGCTGTTAACCAAGCTCACATTATGGTCCCTATTAAGACCTCTTAGATTGGTAAGGTTGTACCACTTGCGAGATTGCTCTGACCCTTGTTTGGCACGATGATGGTGAGATAAAGCGATTGTCAAAATCTTGCATCAAGGGTCAAGATGAAATAGTCCTTTTAACAAGGATGAGTGAAAGCCCTTTCAAACCGAAAGATCCCTCACTTGACACATCCATGACACTCATGTGTTCAGATTGGAAAATGCCAAATTGATGGAAATCATCATGCATGAACATCTCTTGAATTAGTGCATGTTCACTATTGCAAATGCATATTGCCTCTCCTATGACTATGTTTTGCAGGAGACATATCCCCCATGATTAGAGATGTTACCAGGTAAGTATATCTCTATCCATACCTTAAATACTTGTCATTGCACAGGTATTTCCCTCTCAAATGCATCAACACTCGACTCGACTGAGTTGTCCCCTAGAAGTTTTCTTCAGATTCAGGCAACCGAAGAGAGGTTCGAGTCCTGGTCGGATAATCAATGTTGCAATGCTAGGTGACCGTAGAAAGGTACGACACCAACTACCTTGGATCACTCTACCCTCCTTAAAGATAAGATATTCCAGGTAAGTTTCTTTACCATTTTCCAAACGGATGTCTTGATTCTTTTCGTTGAACATTTCACTCTAGATGTGAATGTTCTTCAATCTTCCTCGTTATACCTTAGTTTGGATCTAGGTATTTCGAATTTCAAAAATCATGACATTTCTGTTTGGACCCGAATGTCTTGATTCTTTTTATTGAACATGTCACTCTGGATGTGAATGTTCTTCGATCTTCCTCGTTATACCTTAGTCTGGATCTAGGTATTTCGAGCTTTCAAAAATCATGACATCTCTGTCTGGCCCCGAATGTCTTGATTATTTTCGTTGAACATTTCACTCCGGATGTAAATGTTCTTCGATTTTCTCGCTATACTTTAGTCTGGATCTAAGTATTTCGAGATTCAAAAAACTCTTGACATCTCAGTCGAGCCCAGATGTCTTGATTATTTTCATTCAAACATTTCACTGTGGATGTGAATATTTTTCAATTCTTCTCGTTATACCTAGTCTGGATCAAGGTATTTCGATTTCCAAAATTTCAACATCTCAATCTGGATCTGGATGTCTTAATTCTTTTCGTTGAACATTTCACTCTAGATGTGAATGTTTTTCAATCCTTCTTGTTATACCTTAGTTTGGATCTAGGTATTTCGAGTTCAAAAATCTTGACATCTCAGTATGGATCTAGATGTCTCAATTCTTTGAACATTTCACTTTGGATGTGAATGTTCTTCTCAATTTCAATGTCTCGATCTATTACCTGTTACACTCTTCAAGGAACTTGAGTGAGAGTTACGTACTTACAGAGTAAATGGGGATTTGTCATGTACCTCAAGATGCTTTACCGCACTGACTGGTAAGTAATTGTAGGTACATTCTTTCCTTTCACATCATGCATTTGCATTAGCATTTCCTTGCATCATATAAATTGCATTTTAAAATGGAATTCATTTTCCAACAAAAAAAAAAATTCATTCAATGTATGTACATCGTCAAAATTTAGGTCTCAATTTGTCTTTGAAGGCAACCTTTACGAGCTCACCTTCAAAGAGAGGCAGCTGTTGACACCTAAATTTTGGCGACCCGATTAGTCATTTATTACATAGAAAATTATGGGTTAACTTTGTCCCTGAAAAATATTAATTACATAGCATATAGATTTATGTACATTTATTGTGCATTTGCATTTTTTGCATTCATTTGTTGGACGGGTGGCGGATGGGTTTGAATTAGTGATTCTGAGTTTTAAATTGACAAGCCGGACTAAGTCCACGAAACGAGCAAATTAACCCAAGCCCATTTGTTTTAATGATCAAAAATTATCTCGTGACAAATAGAAATTTTGAAATTTTTTGGGATGTGAATTTTCGGGATAGGACATATGTGATAGGAAGATATTGCGATTTATCTTTGCAAGATTTGGATTTAGAGAAAAATTCTATCACAATCTTGAATAAAATTGGTGAAGGAATATTTCGTTGAAAAAAATTCTCGTGGATGTTGATCTAAAACCCTAGTCCACTCACCTATAAATAGGTCGCTACACCACAGAAAAAGGGAGGCCACACTACTGAATACACGGCACATTAAAAGAAAAATCGTGCGAGGGAGATGGCGTGGAAGGAAGGGGGCAGGGAGAGAATTTCTTTTCACCAAGCCTGTGAATAGAGAAGAGTAGACTTTCACCACAAGAGAATAAAGAAAGAACGGACATTCTGCACTTGAAGGAGACCCGCACTTGGAGAGTCCGAACATCCCATCGCAAAAGACGTCTTCAAATTCAAATTGCCTCTTTTCTACTGTGGAGATTCATGCCCATTCTTCATCCCACTCTTATTCACGAAGAAGTCTTCAAAATTCTGCTGCTATTGCTTCAACGACGAATTGCCATTGGAGATTTTCCACCGTCGGGGCATCTCTGCAGCAACCTTGCAGGTCCAAATCAGGTGGTTGTCGCAACTAAGACGCTGTCATCCGTGACGGATCCATCACCACGATTCGATCTAGAGCCAAGATCCACAAATTACCATCCTTGCACCGTGAGTTGTTGACGATCATCGTTGCTCCTTTGTGACCGAGTCACTATCCCATGGCGTCTCCATTGTATTGAACCGCGAAGTCCGACGTTGCCGTGTTGCCCGTGGAGCCCTGACGTAAGCACCTCCTATGAGGTGCTAAGCCTGCTGCCGTCAACGTCTTAGTTCGTGAATCGCTGTGCCGCCACCACCGTCCTTGAGCTGCGCTGCGTCAAGCCTTCATCGTTGGTCCGTTCTACCATTCGGATTTTGGGAAAAAATTCAAATTTAGGTAGAGATTTATTTTAATTTATTAGGTAGATTTGTTTTATCTTGTTTTAGTTTTTGATATTTATCTCTTTATTTGAAATATCTTCCAATGCATGATTGAAATTCCGTGATGTAACATCCAATTCGCAACCGCACGAATTTTTATTCTATCTATAAGGTTTTAAATGGAATAATTATTCACGCGGGAGTAAAATTGACATCTTGATATTTAAGGCTTAAGATTAATTTATCGATTTTATTAGCGAAATAATCAAGTTTGAATTTCAATTCGAATGGTGGATAACATTTTTTATGACCATGGATGGTTTGATGTTTATCTTTTAATTGTTTTGTTTATCTCAAAAATACAACAAAACAAAAAAATGCATTTGCATTCCATGTAGATTGCATGATAGGTTAGTTTTTTTTTTTCAAAAAATGCATGTTTAGAAGGCACTTAGAATAGATAGCATTTCATCTTAGTTAGATTTTATTTTTAGTGATTTTAATTACGAATTTTCATAGAAAAATACCAACAAAAAAAAATCATGTGCACGTCATATAGAATTAAGTTCATGAAATGCATGTCATCTAGTGATTGTTGCTAGGTTCATTTAGTTAGAAATTGCTCGTCATTAGAATTATGCCATTTGGTTAATTTAGATTGCACATTTAACTATTGCATTTCTTTGGAAATTACTTTACTCATTCATATAGTTTAGGTCATATTGACATGTCATATCATTGCATGTTAGATTAGTAACATTGCATTGCATGATTCTCATTAAAACAAAAACAAAAATTGAGTGATTGCGTGTTAATTAAAAATCATATCTAGGACTGCTGGATGTGAATTCTGATCTAACACTGCAGATGCTTTCAATACCATGAGGTAAGTTTTGCAGTTTATTTATTGCTTTACTTGGGTGTTTAATTGGTGGTTTGTACACCTGTATAATCACCTCACATGTTAGAAAAGTAAATTAAAATCAATTCAAGCTGCTTGCCAAACATTATTCAAAATAAAAGAGAAAGATACCGAAATGGCGTTAGAAAAATCTAACGTAATCAAGTCTCCGTACCCAAAATCTCTGATTTGTAGAAGTGAAATAATTCTCCCATTAATTTACTTAGGTATCTAATCAACCTACGTAAACTGATTAGTGGCGACTCCTAATTGAAAATCTTTTGTATGCTAGATATTTGAACCTAAGTCGTGAATTGGTATGGGTTTAGGAGAACCCGAGCTAAGTTAGACTTAGTAGTCCATTAACCTAATTTTAGGTGGTGCACCCGAAATTTAAGTCGTGACAAAACTATGAAAACAATATATCATATTCAAACATGTTATGGTCATGTTATATTTTTTTTCTATACATCAATCTGTTTGACAATGAAAAGGCTAACCTCTTTAATTGTCGGCTAGCAACAAAACATAATCATACAAATCCTCTTTAGGTAAAATTGTGTTTGCTTTACTTAATAGCAGTATCAATAATAAGATATTCAATTAAACTTACATTCACTTAATATAAAGCATACTATAATTTTGACATCACAAAGATCATATTCATATCTTACACACAATTAATCATAACCGTGAAGTGAATTTGACAACGAGAGATTATATTCATATATCTTAATGGACTTTTATTAGATCTATTGTCGATGTTAAAAATAACTTACATGTTCACCATTGGATTAGTGTCACGCTAACGGTGGACCTATAAATAATCACATCGAAATTTCCTATGCCTTTTTCTATTGATATGCTGTCTTATTTCTTGTTTGGCAAGTTGCTTAGTATAAATAAATGAAGAGATTAACCCACCGGTGGGCAACGTAGTTGGTTGGGCTTTACTATCCCATCACCGAGGGAATGAATTCGAATTTCTGCGTTGTCAACATGTCTTAAGTGGGGGGGGCCATGGTAATGGGGTCCTGTGCTAGCTTCCCCGAGGTTTATGTCTAAATAGCGGCTTGCAGCAAGGCCTTCGGTGCTATCGAGCACCAGAGGGTCGTGTGTATCCCAATTAGCGTAAGCAAAAGGTGATCTCTGACGGTTCCTTGGTATCAAATATAAATAAATAAATAATAAATGAAGAGATTAAATGGATCAAAGAAGAATCTAACTTATTCTAAATAAAAATGAAAACATAATAGTTTCTTCATATTTATTTATTTCTTAATATTAATTTTCTCCTATTTATAAGCTCATTTATCCAAGGAAATAAATTGAACTGGGAAATAATAAAATGAATTAGTATGCAAATAATAATTTGGGTGATGGGACAAGCTAAATATGTATATGATTAGGTATAATCGATTATATATCATCTTTCACTTGCGCAATCAATATATCAATTTATCAACCTCATAAAATTTCTAACTTTTAATAATGTTCACTAAATTTAATTAATATCATCCAATTAATAAAAATTATTTAAGTGATGTAACCATATTTTTAAATATAAATTTTTTATAGTTATTTCGTGTTATAATTTCCAATGTGCTTATTGTAAACCGATAAGATGATTAAAGCATCAAATTTTAAATTAAATAAAATATATATTTAAGTTAAAAATATTTCGATTCATATTCTATCCAATTTTATTGTATTAGAGTTAATTTTGGCCCTAGACTATTTTATTCAATGAATCTTTTTACTGAGAATTAATACAATAAATCAATCTATTTGATACAAGGTCAATTTAAAATTGTAAGAAATCATTCTGAGATTTTGTAGAATCACTATCAACTATTCTAAAAGCTTGAGACATGATTTAATTTTTAAATATTCTAGTATATCCTTCACACGTAAACTGGACTTTGATCTTGTATGCTTTTTATATTCATATGTTTTCTCTCCATTTATAAGCTTAGACTTTTGAGTTAGACTTTCTAATTATTATTGTGACCTTTTTCAAATTTTCATGAGTTTTGATATAATAATACAACATAATCATAAACCATTAAAAATTATGAAAGATGAATAGACTTCGTATTTTGAGAATGTAATCCTTTCTTCCACAAGTCGTGTCATTTTGTATTTTTCACCTGATGGCCAAGATGCCACTTTTCAATTGCAAATCTGCCATTCAAAATAAAAATCACATAAGGTATCGTATGAGAAAAATACACATATCAAATGTGTCGTGTATGAATTTAGCATGTATTTTTTGGTTTTTTGGGGGTCTTTAATTAAAAATTCATAGATCACAAAATCAAATGGTTCTTCAATGACAAAATTAAATCCAACATGTCCTTTCCTAAAGGTGGATCTATCAAAATGGATTTTATACCCATTTCTTAACATATATTTGATGGAATTTATTGTTATATGGGTTAGTTATATGTAGTAAATGGGTCATGAATGGGTTTCGAATGATAAAACCCATAAGAATATGACTATTAAATTGACACACAATTTATTTGACCCAACCCACCTCAATGAATCTCTCTCTCTCTCTCTCTCTCTCTCTCTCTCTCACCTACACTTAATTTTACATTCGCTTACTTCGTGCTCCTACCTCATTTTGGGTATGATTTTTTTCTTAATTGAGTTAAATATGGAAGTGTTTTAATAATATGGTCAGGTCAAATATGAGTCATTAAATTTGTTTTACTTGGATAGAGGTTAACACGAGTTAAACGAGTCAACTTAGGTCGGATCATTTTTAACTTGATTCAACCACCAATTTAACAGGTCTACTTAAAGGGGACAAAAGCATACCAGTACAAATGAATGCCAAGGGACCTATGGCAAAAAACAAATTTTACCAATTCTTTTTTCTAATTATTGCTCTCTTTTTTATTCAGAAAATTTTCTTAATTACTTATCCTAATTTTCTATATTACTGCTTCAAGAAAAATTATGATTTTTGTTAGTGCAATCTTCCTCATTTTCCTTTTCGACAAGGCATTTCTCGATTGTGCCAAGGATAGGAAGCATTTCTCGATTGTGCCAAGGATAGGAAGATTTCTGAATTTGTTCAGTTAGAACAAAGGGAGCTGACAGTAGACCAGTATGAGGCAAAATTTTCTGAATTATCTAGGTATGCTCCTAGGTTGGTTGAGGATCAAGAGGAAAAGGCTAAGAGATTTCTGAAAGGATTAAGGACTGATATTAGAAAACAACTAGTGCCTCTGAATATAAAAGATTATAATGAGATTTATGAGAGGGCACAGTTGGTGGAGCAAGAGTTAGTGAGAGAGCAATCAGAATCTAAGAAACAGATGACCTTTAATGATGTTCGAAGGGGTAAGAGACCTTATCCTGATTAAGGTTAGCCCTGGGAATCTAAGAAGAGGAATAATTTTGGGAGTTCTAGAAAGGTCAGGAGTGGCCCGATTCTAGGAAGAGTACCTACTGGGGTAATATTTATCAAAGATGTGGTGGACAACATGGGCCAGTACCTTGTAATGGCCAACCGAGGTGTAATGGATGTGGGCAAATAGGTCACTTTAAGAAAGATTGTCCACAAAAGAGGTTGCAGCCAAATGTCAACTTGATGCAACAGGTACAACAAAGTACTGGTGGACCAAACCTACCAAGGAATCCGCAGAGGCCACCAACACAAGGACAGGTGTATGCGGTCACCCAAGAGGAAGCGAAAGCTTCCGAAAGTGTTATCTTAGGTACAATTTCGATAGATGGATAAGAAGGCATATGTGTTATTTGATATGAGTGGCACACATTCATTTGTGTCCAAAAAATGTAGATGATTGTGAGAAATAGGAACCAAATTTTTAGATATGCCTCTTCATATTTCTACATCACTGAAAGACATGTTGTTATCTATGTTAGCTTGTGAGATGTGTGAGATAACCCTAGGGGAATGAGATCTGGAAATGGATTTGATAGTGATAGTTATGTATGACCTTGATGTCATCGTAGGAATGGACTAGCTCCGTAAGCAATGGACTAGGATGAATGATCTCCTAAGATAATGCTTGCCTATGCGCCAAGGATAAAACCGTGAGACTTAGTATGGGATAGGCCAAAATGGATAATAACTCTATAAGTTAGTCTCTATTGAAACGAGACCCTTCAGTAGATGTGTAGTTTGGGTTCGAACCAGGCGAAAGCTAGTGTACCTGTAACATCCCAGTTTGATGAGAGCGAGGAGTGGACGCCGAGGTCAGAGGACCTAAACAAGGAGCGGCTCCTGGCAGGCTTCTAGGATGGCAAAAGGGGACAAGGATGAACCGAACTATGAACTGAACAGGGAAGGCAGTGTTTCTAGGATGATTTTATCAGAGTAGCGCAGCGGAAGCATGGTTAAGCTTGTAGAACTCTTATTTGTGAGAAAGAAGGACAAGTCGATGCGTTTGTGCGTTGATAATACGCAATTGAATCATGTAATTGTTAAGAGTAAGTACTCATTACCTAGAATTGATGACCTATTTGACCAACTGCAAGGAAGTTCGATCTTTTCAAAAATTGACTTGAGGTCAGGATACCACCAACTAAGGATTAAGAAAGAAGACATTCCTAAGACCGTATTTAGGACTCGCTATGGACACTATGAGTTCCTAGTTATGCCATTTGGATTGACGAATGCCTTAGCTGCATTCATGGATTTAATGAATAGGATATTTAAGCCTTATTTGGATCAAATTGTGATTGTCTTCATTTGATGATAACCTGATATATTCTAAAGGACCTAAAGAACATGTGCAGCATCTAAGCGTAGTGTTGCAAAACAAGGCTTAAGAAGTGAATTATAGAGAGTGAGTTATGAATTTAAGAATTAAGTTATGATCATTTGAGCTAAGTGGTGACTTTCTATTAGAGGATCTCATTGGAAGTCTTGATGCATTACATGGAGGCATTTAGTATGTATAGATTGATCTTGGAAGTCATGAGTTTGAGTGGTCATACGAGACATGAAATTACTTGTGGTTTATATATCGGAATAATAGGCTTAATTGATGATGGTCAACTTTTAATTTTAGGTGATGATCTCAGTTTGAGAAGGTTTTGTGGAATTAGTGGATATGATCAATTGTGGTTATAGTCTTTCTAAGGTGAAAAGGTGAAAAGTTCAAGTTGTGGATTTGATGAATGATTAGTCTAAGTGATGATCCTTTAGGATGAGACATGAGATATACTCGATGGAAACTAGACAAGTCTTATTTTGGTGGATTGTCGATCTTTGAAATTGAATAAGTCTTGGTGGATTATTGATATTTTAACCGAATGAATGGTACTGTATTTTAAGCTTGAATCTATGTTGCAGTGAAAGCATAGTGAATGTCTTTGTTGGACTAAACCAGATGAGTTGTTAATGGTATCGATTTTGATGGTTCTAGGCTTGAATTGATGGTGACAAAGGTATAGGAATGATTCGGCTAAATGGTGTGTTCGAGTGAGACCGTTAGATATTCCAGAATGGAAATGGGATCATGTGATGATGGATTTTGTGCAAGTATTACCAAGGACATTAAGTGGTCACGACTCTATCTAGGTGATAATAGATCGCTTGACTAAGTCTACCCATTTCCTAGTAGCTCGCGTAGATTATCCGAGGGATAAATTTGCTAATATATGTGTAAGCCAAGTGGTACGATTACATGATATTCCTGTAACGATTACATCTGATCGAGACTCTAGGTTTACTTCAAATTTTTGGAGAAGTCTCCAAGATGCTTTAGGGACAAAGCTTCAATTCAATACTGTTTTTCATCCTCAAACAGATGGACAAACGAAAAGAGTGATCCAAACATTAGAGGACATGTTAAGAGCTTGCATCCTTGACTTTAAAGGAAGTTGGGATGAAAAGTTATACCTGGTAGAATTTGTGTATAACAATAACTTTCAGAAAAGTATAGGCATGTGCTGAGGAAGTATCAGCCAGACCCTGGTCACATACTCGATCATGAAGCCATCAAAGTGGATGAGGAAGTAAGGTACATCGAAGAGCCTGTGCAAGTACTGAATCGAAAGGGACAAATTCTCAGGACTAAGAGAATTCCATTGGTTAAGATATTATGACGATATCATAATGTGGAGGAAGCCACATGGGAAAGTGAAAATGAAACAAGGGAAAGGTACCCTCACTTGTTTAAGGAGACATAGGTAATGTCTAATTTCGAGGACGAAATTCTCTAAGGAGGGGAGAATTGTGGCATCCCACAAATAACTCACGGCCATGTGTTTTATAAGTAGGAGTTTATTGAATTATGATTTCAAGATTTATGGCCAAGTGAATAAGAATGATCTGGTATTTATATAAATGGATAATTATTGTTGTTGGAAACGCATCCTATGTCCATGTAAGACCAAGGATTTTATTTGATGAGGAAATTTTGTTTTTGGCCATGAATTTTATAAGTTGGATTTTATTAAACTATGTTGCAAAGTCTTTTGGCCATTTTACTATGCAATTAGGTATGTATTTAAATGAGGATTAAGATGTATTATTAAAAATAAACTTGGGCCATTTAAGTTTGGACTTTAGGCCCAAGTGAGATGGGCCTAAAGTGGGCCAAGAGGCCCGGCCCATAGAGCCCATTGGGCTGTCAGTGCATGGAGGGGGGGAGGAGGAGCCGCATGGCCTCCTCCAAGTGTCTTCGGCAAAGGAGACACTTGTCTCCTCCTTGGGGACAAGTGTCCCCCATGCAAAATGAGGATGCATGCAAGTATATAAGTGCGAATGGTAACGTTTACATTTTTTTTTGTTTAGGAACGAAAAAAAAAAAAAAAGTGTTTTTGTTCCGGTAAACAATTTTTTAACAAAAAACGCGTTTGGTAACGTTTGTTTGGGAATAAAAAATGAATAGAAACACGTTTGGTAAATTTTATTCTTTTTTGTTTCTTTTAATTTTTTAAAAAATTTTATTTTATTTTTTCATTTTTTCCTTTCTTTTTATTTTTTTCTTTTTTCGGCGGTCCCCGGCCTCCGACCGGCCGACGGGGCGGCAGCCTTGCCTTGGCTGGGCGAGCTCGAGCTCGCCGGATATGGGCGAGCCCGAGCTCGCCTAGCCATGGCGAGGCTCGGCCTCGCCCGCGCCGGCGACGCTCCGGCGAGGTCGCCGACCCTCGAGGGTGTCGCCAGCCCTCGACGGCCGGTCGCCGGCCATGGCGAGGCCGGCGACCGGCCAAAAAAAAAAAAGAAAAAAAAAGAAGAAGAAAAGAGAAGAGAGAGAAGGAGCGTTTCTTTTTGGCTTTGAAGAAGTGTTTCTTTTCTTCATAAACAACTTTTTTTTGTTTTTTTTTTTGCTCCAATTTTGTTCAGGGGAACAAAAAAGTACAGAAGTGTTCCGAAACGTTTTTTGGAACGTTTCCATGCACGCCCTAAGCCACCAAAAAGAAAGAGAGAGAGGGAGTGGCTGGTTTTGAGAGAGTGAGAGAGGGAGAGAGTTGCCAAGAGAGAGTGAGGAACCGAGAGAGAAAGGGAGAAGCCGCGCGGGGGAGGAGGTCCGCCCGTCCATCGCCCGTCATCGTGCGTTTGCCGTCCGTGTGCCATTGTTTGCTCGGTACAAAGGCAAGTTTGGGATCCATATTCTGCTCTTGCATGTGTGTCTTGCATGTGTGATTGTTTGGTGGTAGATCTCGGATGATTAGAGTATGAGAAACCGAAGCTAGAGTGTGTTGTTCTTGAAATAGCTTGCTGTGTTCGTGTGTGCCGCCTGACCCAGAATTTTGTAGAGGCTTGCATGTGGGTTTTGAGTCGGATTTTGGCTTCAAATTCTTCATAAAAGTTGTAGAAAACATCTCAAAGTATAACATACTAAAATTTGAGATAAAATGGCTGAGTTTTGAGGGGTGAAAACCTTCCTCTACGAAAAGGCTAGATCTGAAACTGTTTCGTCGACCTCTTGGTGGT
>CM024653.1:39546353-39664164 GCA_014182695.1 Eucalyptus albens | reverse complement strand
AAAAGGCGCACCTCTTTCGTCATCTTGTTGCTAGGAGTGACCTTTCACCTCAGATCTTCGGTTGCGACGTCATCGAGCAAATCTTGTACATCGTACGACACATCCTTGAGACTCTTGAGCCAAAGCTTGACCTGGTGGTTGTGCTATTGCTGCCTCTCGGCGTCCAAAAGCAAAGCTTGGATGGTCTAGATGGTGTGGTCAAGGCTTTGGAGATCGTCCTTGGCACAGCAGAGCTAGATCTTCCGAGAAGCCGAGGAGCCTCCAGGTTTCGCCATTTCGGTGGCGAGGCTTCTTAATATGCCATTGACAAGGCTGAAGAGAACTGCTTCCGCCATTTTAGAGAGCAACAAGCTTGGGCCGAGGAGTTTTTCAGAAGAGTTTTCAGATCTTATGCTTTTGCCGTGAGTTGACAATGGCTGGGTGCGTTTATTGTATCGATCGTTGCCCCTCTCTCTAGACTTCTTCATCCTGACAAGTCCAACCCAGAAAAAAATAGCCCAGCCCATAAAATATTCGGTGAGTGAGATACTGCAGCCAACCATTCATCTCTTAATACGTGTCGTCCGGGCCCCACGAAAATCATCCAAAATTGATGCAGACCCTCTCTCTCCTCCATCTCTTTGTCAATCCGAGCCCACGTTTGTAGCAGACCCGCCGACGCCGTCTCTGCGATACCAACAAGTTTATATTGATATTATTCAACTAATTTTATATTAAAAAGAATGAATATCAAATATAAGTCATAGGTTAACTTAAAAGAATAGTTATAGATATTAGATATAATATTATGCTCATTTATCTAGCAATTACATAAATCGACCATAATGATATATTCTACATTAACTATAATTTGTATAGATAATTATATTAGTGGTTATACAATAAAACCATGAATTATGATTTTAGCACAATATTTCGTCATTCTTTATGGAAATTGAATTTCTTGTCCTTGTATGATTGGAGGAATATTTCACATTTAATTCTTACACTTTGCTTGATTACAAAACTTTAGTTGTTATACAACCTAGTAGCGACAATTTAAGTCCTTCCATCAAATTTCCTTTCAAAATTCAGTAGAAAGCGCCAGGTAGCACTAACTATATTGACATGTGGGGCCTACTTATACAAACATCTTAAAACAAGTTACACTTTTCGTCTTTGTATGTTTACCAACAATCAATTTTAGTCCCTCTACATTGTTTTAGTGACAAAATTAGTCATTACATTGATGTTTTAGCAAAAACTTAACAATTTCCATCACGTTCCATCCAAAATCTTAGTAAAGTGCCATGTCAAAATCAACTATTAATTGGTAATTCCTATGTTTTTAACTATGCACAATCAAACTAACAACCCATTAAGATTATTTTCACTATATACGACAATATCATCCTCTCTTTTTTCATGTAAAGAATGGAAGTACTTGCCGTCCCTATGTGAATTACCTTCCCAAAGGACATTGACTCATTGACTCTTATGCGTCGGAATTCGTTGAAAAGATAATTGATCTAGAATTCATTCCAAATGAACATCATGAGATTATCTCTAAGTTTAGGCATTGTCGAGCATTATATTTGGGCGGTGAAGATTTTTGGATCCCTCCTTCCTTGGGAAGTCGATCGAAGCAGTTTCTTGATATTTCTAGAAACCCATCTATTTAGAATTTGCCGGATTCAATCACGGAATTGGTGAACCTGTGCACTCTTAAGCTCTCTTATTGCCAGAATTTTACAACACTTCCAAGAGATTTGAAGAAATTAGTCAACCTTAAACTCCTCTTGAATGATGGGTGTGGATCACTGAGCCAAATGCCATGCGGGTTGAGCCACTTGTCTAAGTTTCGGATTTTGAACCTATACGTCGTCCAAAAGATGGACCATAAAGTACCCAGTGGTGGGGGAGCTCAGATGAACTGAGTGCCTTAAATAGATTGGTCGGATCCATTGTTCTTCAAAACTTGTAGTTCCTTCAACCGGTACCGAACAAGGGTCACTTGCAGGAAAAGTAACGTCTCTGTTGCTTAGAATTATGATGGTCGGCGGAGCAACAAGATGGCAAAAGCGATAGTGACGAATTGATCTTATGAAAGAATCTTAGACCGTACCCATATCTAACCATTTTGACCATAAACTCATGTATGAAAAGGAATTCACCAAGCTGGCTTTCCTCCATGGCGAATCTTATTGAGCTCACAATTGATTCATGTAGAGAATGAAAGTACTTGCCATCCCTACGTGAATTACCTTCCTAAAGGACATTGACTCTTGTTGACGCGGATGCGTCAGAATTCGTTGCAAAGATAATTGATCTGGAATTCGTTTCGAATGAACATCATGAGATTATCTCCAAGTTTAGGCATTGTCGAGCATTGTGTTTGGGCGGTGAAGATTTTTGGATCCCTCCTTCATTGGGAAGTCGATTGAAGTATTTAAGGTTTCTTGATATTTCTAGAAACCCATCTATCTAGAATTTGCATGATTCAATCATGGATTTGGTGAACCTGCGGACTCTTAAGCTTTCTTATTGCCAGAATCTTACAACACTTCCAAAAGAGATTTGAAGAAATTAGTCAACCTTAGACTCATATGGGTGTCGATCATTAAGCCACATACCATGCCGGTTGAGCCACTTGTATAAGCTTCAAACTTTGAACCTATACGTTGTCCAAAAGATAGCCCATAAAGTACCCGGTGGTGTGGGGAACTTAGATGAACTGGGTGCCTTAAATAGATTGGTCATTAAATAGATTGGTCAGATCTATTGTTCTTCAAAATTTGCAGTTCCTTCAATCAGTACCGAACAAGGGTCACTTGCAAGAAAAGTAACGTCTCTGTTGCTTAGAATTATGATGGTGGACGGAGCAACAAGATGGCAAAAGTGACAGTGACCAATTGATCTTATGGGAGAACCTTAGACCGCCCCTAAATCTAACCATTTTGACCATAAACTCATGTATGAATAGGAGTTCACCAAGCTAGCTTTCCTCCATGGCAAATCTTATTGAGTTCACAGTTGATTCATGTAGAGAATGGAAGTACTTGCCGTCCCTACGTGAATTATCTTCCCAAAGGACATTGACTCTCGTTGACTCGAATGCGTCGGAATTTGTTGAAAAGATAATTGATCTGGAATTCGTTCCGAATGAATATGATGAGATTATCTCTAAGTTTAGGCATTGTCGAGCATTGTGTTTGGGCGGTGAAGATTTTTGGATCCCTCCTTCCTTGGGAAGTCGATTGAAGCACTTAAAGTTTCTAGATATTTCTAGATCCCATCTATCCAGAATTTGCCAGATTCAATCACAGAATTGGTGAACCTGCGCACTCTTAAGCTCTCTTATTGCCAGAATCTTACAACACTTTCAAGAGATTTGAAGAAATTAGTCAACCTGAGACTCCTCTTAATTGATGGGTGTGGATCACTGAGCCACATGCCATGCGGGTTGAGTCACTTGTCTAAGCTTCAAACTTTGAACCTATACGTCGTCCAAAAAATGGACCATAAAGTACCCGGTAGTGTGGGAAGCTTAGATGAACTGGGTGCCTTAAATAGATTGGTTGGATCCATTGTTCTTCAAAACTTGCAATTCCTTCAACCGGCACCGAACAAGGGTCACTTGCAGGAAAAGTAACGTCTCTGTTGCTTAGAGTTATGATGGTCGACGGAGCAACAAGATGGCAAAAGTGACAGTGACGAATTGATCTTATGGGAGAACCTTAGACCGCACCCAAATCAAACCATTTTGACCATAAACTCGTGTATGAAAAGGAGTTCACCAAGCTGGCTTTCCTCCATGGCGAATCTTATTGAGCCCACAGTTGATTTATGTAGAGAATGGAAGTACTTTCCGTCCCTACGTGAATTACCTTCCCAAAGGACATTGACTCTCATTGACTTGGATGCGTCGGAATTCGTTGAAAAGATAATTGATTTGGAATTCATTCTGAATGAACATCATGAGATTATCTCTAAATTTAGGCATTGTCAAGCATTGTGTTTGGGCTATGAAGATTTTTGGATCCCTTCTTCCTTGAGAAGTCAATTGAAGCACTTAAGGTTTCTTGATATTTCTAGAAACCCATCTATTCAGAATTTGCTGGATTCAATCACGGAATTGGTGAACTTGCCCACTCTTAAGCTCTCTTATTGCCAGAATCTTACAACACTTCCAAGAGATTTGAAAAAATTAGTCAACCTTAGACTCCTCTTGATCGATGGGTGTGGATCACTGAGCCACATGCCATGAGGGTTAAGCCACTCATCTAAGCTTTAGACTTTGAACCTATACGTCATCCAAAAGATGGACCATAAAGTACTCGGTGATGCAAGGAGCTTAGATGAACTAGGTGCCTTAAATAGATTGGTCGGATCTATTGTTCTTCAAAACTTACAGTTCCTTCAACCGGTACCGAACGAGGGTCACTTGTAGGAAAAGTGATGTCTCTGTTGCTTAGAATTATCATGGTCAACGAAGCAACAAGATTGCAAAAGCGACAATGACAAATTGATCTTATGAAAGAATCTTAGACTGTACCCAAATCTAACCATTTTGACCATAAACTCATGTATGAATAGGAGTTCACTAAGCTGGCTTTCCTCCATGGTGAATCTTATTGAGCTCACAGTTGATTCATGTGGAGAATAAAAATACTTGCCGTCCCTACGTGAATTCCCTTCCCAAAGGACATTGACTCTTGTTGACACGGATGCGTCGGAATTCGTTGAAAAAATAATTGATTTGGAATTCGTTCCGAATGAACATCATGAGATTATCTCCAAGTTTAGGCATTGTCGAGCATTGTGTTTGGGCGGTGAAGATTTTTGGATCCCTCCTTCCTTGGGAAGTCGATTGAAGCACTTAAGGTTTCTTGATATTTTTAGAAACCCATCTATCTAGAATTTGCCGGATTTAATCACAGATTTGGTGAACCTATGGACTCGTAAGCTCTCTTATTGCTAGAATCTTACAACACTTCCAAAAGATTTGAAGAAATTAGTCAACCTTAAACTCCTCTTGATTGATGGGTGTGGATCTGAGCCACATGCCATGTAAGTTGAGCCACTTGTCTAAGCTTCAGGCTTTGAACCTATATGTCGTCCAAAAGATGGACCATAAAGTACCCAGTGCTGTGGGTAGCTTAGATGAACTGGGTGCCTTAAATAGATTGGTCGGATTCATTGTTTTTCAAAACTTGTAGTTCCTTCAACCGGTACCAAACAAGGGACACTTGCAGGAAAAGTAATGTCTCTGTTGCTTAGAATTATGATGGTCGATGGAGCAACAAGATGGCAAAAGCGACAGTGACGAATTGATCTTATAGGAGAACTTTAGACTGCACACAAATCTAACCATTTTGACCATAAACTCATATATGAATAGGAGTTCACTAAGCTAGCTTTCCTCCATGGTAAATCTTATTGAGCTCATAGTTGATTCATGTAGAGAATGGAAGTATTTGCCGTCCCTACGTGAATTACCTTCCCAAAGGACATTGACTCTCGTTGACTCGGATGGGTTGGAATTCGTTGAAAAGATAATTGATCTAGAATTCGTTCCGAATGAACATCATGAGATTATCTCCAAGTTTAGGCATTGTGGAGCATTGTGTTTGGGCGGTGAACATTTTTGGATCCCTCCTTCCTTGATGAGGAGTCGATTCAAGCACTTAAAGTTTCTTGATATTTCTAGAAACCCATCTATCCAAAATTTGCCGAATTCAATCACGAATTTGGTGAACCTACGGACTCTTAAGCTCTCTTATTGCTAGAATCTTACGTCACTTCTAAGATATTTGAAGATATTAGTGAACCTTAAACACCTCTTGATTAATGGGTGTGGATCACTGAGCCACATGCCATGTGGGTTGAGCCACTTGTCTAAACTTCAAACTTTGAACCTATACGTCATTCAAAAGATGGACCATAAAGTACTCGGTGGAGTGGGGAGTTTAGATGAATTGGGTGAAAGGGCTAGTACGAACACTTAAAGGGGGTGAATGGGTGTTAAAAGAAATTTTTGCGGAAACGTTTATGAATACTTTTTCTTTTGAACTAGAACCTTCAAAGTAATGAACGAGAGCTTGTACAACAATTAAATAGATTTAAAAATTAATAAAGAAGTTCAGGGAAGATAATAGGAACACAAAGTTTATAGTAGTTTGGATTAGATAAAGCCTACGTCCACTCTTCCGTGGTGACAGCCTACTGGCTAGATTCTATTATGAATCAAAAGAGATTTTACAGTCTCATGTCATTGACTTTTCAGTGTAGAAACTCTACTACACTCTTCAAAAGTCTCACAAGTGTTTGCTCTCTCTTTTGAGTACAGGTTAAGCTTGACAAATGAAATAGCAAAGAACTAGAAAGCTTCATCAAACTTTGAAATTTTTCTTTCACACACACTCTACTGAACAACTTGAGAGTCAGCCTTAAATACTCCTCCATGCCTTCACAACTATTGGGACTTTCCAAAGGGGTTCTTCCAATCTACCCGTTGGATAGAATCAATCAAGGAGATCTTGAGTCATTTTATGAATGTGATGAGAGTCCATCAATCTTGCTCGTCTATACAATTAGGATCTTGGTTTCTATAAGTAGAACATTTCAAGTATACTTTGCCTTACAAAATATTTGATTATCTGAATTGATACCATTAAGGATAATAGATCATAAGGTGCTATATCCAGCCATAAGATCTTCCGAAACCATAAGAATCGAATCCTTGAAGATAATTCTGCATCTGAATAAAAAAGCTATCAGTGATGGCAGACTTTGATTAAACTCTAACGGTTCTTAGACTTTAATAGTAGAGTTTGGAGTTTTTCAGACTATAAAACTTGAGTCTACAAATCTTCAGACTATACTTATGGAAATATTTTGTCAGCTTCAAAACAATTAAGGAGTTTTCTCTAACACTGGGTGCCTTAAATAGATTGGTTAGATCCCTTTATTATCGCATATTAAATCCACATATTATAATAGTATATTACCCCAACATGATAACTTATCGTCTTAGGCTCGATGGCTTATCACCCACGATTTGATAACCTATCGTCAAATGTCCGACAACCTATCGCTTTAAAACTCAATAACATATTGGTAAATGTTCGATAACCTATCTAAGCCCAATAATCACTTATCACACAACATCCACTTATCACATCAATAAATCATCATTTAATCTTAATCTCACCCTAAACTACTTCCAAAATGCAATAATAACCCTAATCAAGGGCTATAGAGCCATCACAAACTAATCCAAGCTTTGTAAGACGTCGGGGTGATGGGACAAGGCTGGATAGTAGCCGAGGGCTGTTGGTCGAGTGTCTACAGGGGTGAGGAAGCTGGACAATGACTGGACGGCGGTCTGCCAGCGGCTCGACATTGACACGGCCTCCGGGCTTCACGAGGGACCAAATCGAAGAAGAAACGAGCGAGAGAGAGCTGCTCTGGGGGTTGGACAATAGTCTCCTCGCCTCCAAATGCCCTCCTCCCGACCCTATAGTCTCCAACTTGAATGTTCAACAAGTGTCGCCGACATTGAATCTTCATCCAACCACGGATCGTGTACAGATGATGACTATTTCCCGACGATTGAGAAGAAGTTCCATTCGCAATCCCCATCATGAAACCCTTTCAATGTACGAACACGGAGTCGAAAGGCTCGAAACCAACCGAACGTTTAAATGCCACAAGACCCTTTGAAGTCCCTAGCGAACCTGCTCAAAATCCTAGTAAACTCTTGAAACAACCCAAACCCGCCACGGCAGAATTACTAGCCCCTGTTTCGGAAGCCAATTCCGGGTCGAAGGATGTGGAGCAATACTCGAGACAGCCACAATCACCAATGATTGAGGGGATATTTTTTATCAGGTCGCCCGAGAGAGAGCAGTCAGAAGCAAATAGATTGACAAGAGTAATAAATTGGGGCTATTTGGAGAGTTTATTAAAAAGTGTACATTATGCAAAAAAGACTTCCACCTGGACAATGATGTATACACATAGGGTGGTCAACCATTTTGATCATCCAATTGCCGCAACGATCGGATTGCCACGACAAGTTTAGTAGAAAAGATTTGCGTGGAGGATCAAAAGACAACGATGAAGTCCTTGACGAAAAATTTGAATCAATTGTAGATATATCTATAGAGGGGACTTGTTAGGGTTTTATTTTAGAGATTGATGCAAGAGAACTCTTTACCATCATTCAATTTACCTATCTATATAACGAATTTTTGCACATGTGTACAATTGTAATAATAAATATTATCCTTCTGACAAGTTGCTAATGATATTCACAAGGCAATTTTTCTGTTCCGCAAGTGCTTCCAATTATATATATATATAGTTAAACGAAGCAAAATGAAGAGGGACGAGAAAAGCGAGGAGCGAATATCGAAGAGGGACCATGACCTGTTTTCTTAACTTTCATATCTTGATTAAGTATGTTGTAAGTGGATTTATAACATACCCATTGAAACCCATCGTTTTTAGGCTTTTCTTTTTGGAATTCATTATAACCTATAATCACATTTGAAGTGACCCATCTATAGCACACTTCAACAGATTTGGAGTAAGATCTGGGTTTATGACCCATCTTGATAGTAAAAGTCATTCTCACCGTGTAGAGTTTGTGGGGAAGATTCTTGAGAGATGTTCATGGTGTAAGAAGCTTTGGAGAATGCCTATGTACATGAGTGCGAGTTCCTTTATCTAAAGTATCTTTTCTCGCCCTTCCTTGAAAGTTGTACTTACGGATTATCATCGTTTCTATCATTTAATTAGTTTCTATGTTGTTATTCCTCTTTTCAATTCAAGTCTTACTTATAAAAGTTTTTTGGTGAACGTCTACGATGTTGGACGTATATTTTGAGATGTATATATATATATATATATATATATATATATATATATATATTTGATAAGCTGGAATTTTCTACCCTTTTGCATGATGAAGCTGAGAAAAATATAATTGACGATTCTTACTACAGGGGATATTTATGTATTTACTTATTAGTCAAATTATAAGGCTACTTGCATGAATTGTTCTTTATACTGGCTGTACGTGCTCTAATTTCCTTTAATTCAATTATTATTCATGGTATATATTTCTAATTTCAAAATCTTTTATTTTTCTTCGTGATCTCTTTTTCCCGGATAATATCTTTTACGTTTCTTTGAAACCTTTTTATAGCAAATTTTCAGCTGCATTTGCATCGTCTACCAGAGTTTTACTTTTGAAGTAATTAAAGCATTATATTCGACCTCGTTGGATATCCGAAAAGATAATGACAAGCACAGCTCTGGCTCATTAAACCCAGTATTATTTGGTTGAATAATCGATGCACTTACGACTTCCGCCTATATTATTTGGTTGGATATCGAGAAATGTAAATGGCATTGGAAGAATACAATTTGAAAATCATGTGCATCGACGCAACTGTCGCCTACAGTGTTTCTAGTTTTGCTCATTCATACACATCAGAAGGGACATCATACTCTTTTATGCTAACTAGCAGTGATACTAATACGCGATACACGACACGACACGTCCATACGTTCTTTCTCAAAAATAAAAATTTCCGACACTTTAGGATACATTCTATATTAAATATATATTTTTATATATACATGATAAATTATCATTTTTATGATTATTTTAATCAAATTAATTTGATTCAAATTCAAAAATAGATAAATAATAAATAAAGAGCTTAGATGAATTTACACTAAAAATATTAGTTTATCATTTATTAATATCATTCATTTTTTCAATTTCACAAATTTAACTCCATTCCATACTTCATAAAAGTTGGAGAAAAATAAGTAATCCGCATTCTAGACTCATGTGTTAGAGCTTGTTAGAAGAGAAGAGGGAAAAAAAACAAAGTTGGAGGGGGTTAATTGTTTGTCGCGAGATGTGAGAGTCAAAAGAGAAGAAAATATTAAGTTTTTCTTATTTTACCATTTATTATTATTATTATTATTATTATTATTATTATTATTATTATTATTATTATTATTATTATTATTATTATTATTATTATTATTATTATTATTATTGTTTTTATCTTTTTTACATATTTATATTTTAACCCCTCATTTATTGGGATTTTTACAATTGATATTGTGTGTGTTGGAATTCCAAACTCGCACGTCGAAATACTGGATTCACATGTCAAAGAGTGTCGAGAGGGTTGATCAGGTGTCCAATTTTTCGACACCTATTGACAGAGTGTCGAAGAATGTTAAAGAGTATTGAAAAGTATCAAACACATATTAGAATGTCCGAAGCTCTCGTAGAATGTTGATACTTCCAAGCTTTTATGTCATGAATTAGAAACGATGCTTAAGTAGTGTATCATTTGCTCGAGTCCGTTATCATCATTTTTGCAGACTTCGCTAGCTTTTGGGATAGCTGCAAAGTTTTGCCTCTATATCTTTTTTCCCTTTCTTGGAGGGTGTCAACTTTTAGCAGGGGGAGATAACAATGGCGTGCAATTTAACCACGTGAGTCGAAATTTTTGCTGGTAAATCTTTTCCTTATATCTTAAATTGGTTCTTTTTTTTTCCTTATGATCTAATATTTGTGTTGTTATCTTCAGGAAAGCCCACCCTTCAATTTTTTCCCCCAATTAGAGATTATATTGGGATAAAGAGGTAAGTTACAAGTGAGAATCCCTAATTCTTCAATTTGGATTTTGAAGCTCAACGTTGATATAATATACTTCCTTTCAGTATTAGATTAAAAAGCATTGTTGCAAAACCACATTGAATGAGTAGCAAGTGGATAGATTCAGTTACATAATTACCTTTAAATAAATGAATCACCCATCCAACGATGAATGTGCAAAAAATTCTTTTCACTAAGGAATAAACCCAATTAAAATCCTTTTTAATAATGAGTCGATTCTTTCTTTGTCTCACTTGTTGTATTGAAGAATAGATTAATACCTTCTTTTGTAGTTCTAAGGAGGATTATTTGTGACTCGTGTTGATGCCACGGATGCCACACACAAAAAAAAGGGACAAAAAAAGATTAACCGGATTTTTTTAGTTTGATTAATCAAATTGTATGATTTAAACCGTAGTCTTTAGAATTCGGTTCAGGAAAAAAAAAACAAGGAGATATACTAGTTCAAATTTCAAATATGTCATGTTATTTAGTAAATCAAATTATGTGAATCTTTTCTTGGTACATACCCTTATCTAATAAGTTCAGTATTTCGCAAAAACCATACCCTCCTCTCACGTCCTACTTGAGCTCAATCAGTGATAAACCCTTTCCTCACGAGTTTCCTTTTGGGTCCAACTTAATTTGCAGCAAACTTTGAAATTCAAATAGAAAGTCCTAACAATTGTCGTTCTAATAATCCTTGTCCTATTCGTTTTGTTACTTCCATCCGCTAATTCTCTATTTATCTCTCTCACATTCATCCTCATTGCTCTCAAACCTTAAACTCATCCCTTCGTGTCCTGCAAACCAAAACATCCTCGAAACTGTTCATCCTGTTTGAACTAAAACCTCCAAATTCTGGTTACGTCTTTTAGCTGATTCCCCCAGTGAAGATGGGCTCCTCAAGACGCTATAGCCTCCACCTTGAACATTCAATGAGCATGGGGGAGATTGGATCTTCGTGCAACTCGGGACTGTGCATCAACGATGACTATGTTCTGAAGATGTCGAAGAAGTTCCTACCGCAACCCACCATCATGAAACCCTCTCAAACCACAAACACGGAATCAAAAGACTCAAAACCAGCTGAGCGGTCAAACGTCACTAGACCCTCTCAAAATCCCAACGACCTCTTGAAACAAGTTGCGCCTTCCACGGTGGAGATACCATCCCATGTTTCAGCGACACAGAGACCAATTCTGTGTCTAAGGACGGGAAGAGACACTCAACACGGCCACGAGCATGGGTCATCAAAAGGATATTTTTTATCAAAGTCACCAGAGCGAGAGATGTCAGCAGCAAAGAAGATTGACGAGGATGATGAATTGGGGTTATTTGGGGAGTTTATCAAGAAGTGCATTGTGCAAGAAGGAATTCAAGCTGGACAAGGATGTGTACATGTATAGTGATCGCCCATTTTGCTTG
Organism: Eucalyptus albens; assembly: GCA_014182695.1. Classification (NCBI taxonomy): domain Eukaryota; kingdom Viridiplantae; phylum Streptophyta; class Magnoliopsida; order Myrtales; family Myrtaceae; genus Eucalyptus; species Eucalyptus albens. The sequence goes on along the minus strand of CM024653.1, from coordinate 39,652,064 downwards.
CCGTGATGATCAAATTGCTTTGGATGGGTTCAGTAGAAAAGATCTCGGACTTGACAAGGAAGATCAAAAGATGATGAAGTCCTTAAGGAGAAATTTAAATAAGTTGCAGATGTGTATTTAGTGTGGACCTATTAGGGTTTTGTTTAAGAGATTGATGCAAGAAGTGAACTCTTTAGTCTTTTTAAGTTTCCCGCTTCTTGTTCTTGCTCTCATTGTTATTAAAGTTTCTTCTAACAATGTAGACTAATGATCTGTTTGTTGTTTGGTTCAAAAGAATGGGCATTTCAACATTCCGTTGATTCGACAAAAGAAAAAAAGACATTCCTCTGAACTTTTATTTGGCTGGGTCTTCTTGAAGAGGAATGGCATTCCAATGTGAAGGAATCATAATTTTATTCTAAATGCTCACCAACATAAAGTAAGCAATTTGGTTATCAATTAGTAAAGATTATAATCGATATAAAACTAACTTGTGAATTTGAGTCGTAAAATTCATTTATCATGGTTTATTATGATATTTATAATATAAGATGCTGGCCAAGCTCTCAGGTTGGTGCTTCAATCGTGGGGGCAACCTCTTCCGACCCTGACGAATGACCCGGATCGTTGCTGTTGGCGAGAAACCTCTTCGGGCCAATTCACTATGGCATCGGCGTGGAACTTCATCAGGAAGAAGAGGACGCGGGTCCACTGGTACTCCTTTGTATGGGACAACGCCATAGTGCCTCGATATCAACTCAATCTTTGGCTCATGGCCAAGCGTAGGCTTCCAACCCAGGACCTCCTTCTAGCCTATGGTATAATTGGAAATGCTGCCTGTGTGTTTTGCAAGAATGTGCCTGACTCTCTTGACCACTTGTTTTTTGACTGCTGTGTCACGGCTAGCGTTGCTTTCTTTTGGGCGTCCATATGCAATTTACCCTGGCGCAACAGGTTGGGGGGAGAATTTCATATGGGCAACTACCTATTTGATGGGGAAAGAATTCTATAAGTGCATAGCCCGTTTTTCCTTTGGCGCTTTGTGTCATATCATTTGGAAAAATAGGAATGACATCATCTTTAGAGACCAGCCTCTCTCTATTCCAGCCATCAAGAACCACCTCTTTAAAGTGGTTCGAGACAAGGCTATCACCTTCGTAACGTCGAAGACAATTTCGAAACAGGTAAGGCTGCAGAGAAGTTGGAGCCTAGACCCGATTATTTTCAATGGGGACCCGTAGGTCCTTGATCCGACGATGGCCTCCTCTTTGCTTTTGTCTCTCGCTTGATAGCCGCCGAGCTAGCCGTGCTTAGTTTGGCCTTGTTGTTGTAGTTGTTGTGCCGCCTTTGCGGCTTTTTGCATCTCGTCACCCTTCCACTTCTTTTGTTACTACATTTGGAGTGCAAGTTACCGGTGTCGAGATCTTTTGTACATTTGGCTTTTCTTAATATATTTCTTACCTTTTACCAAAAAAAAAAAAAGATTATCTTATAATCAGAAAGTAATAATATTATATTAATTTATATCAATTTATTAAATTATCATAAAATAATTATCAAAAATTGGTTATTTAACAATTTAATTATGAAACAAATTTGAATAATAGAATATGTTCATTATTATGATTGAAGATTATATTGATATTATTCAACTAATTTTATATTAAAAAGAATGAATATCAAATATAAGTCATAGGTTAACTTAAAAGAATAGTTATAGATATTAGATATAATATTATGCTCATTTATCTAGCAATTACATAAATCGACCATAATGATGTATTCTACATTAACTATAATTTGTATAGATAATTATATTAGTGGTTAGACAATAAAACCATGAATTATGATTTTAGCACAATATTTCGTCATTCTTTATGGAAATTGAATTTCTTGTCCTTGTATGATTGGAGGAATATTTCACATTTAATTCTTATACTTTGCTTGATTACAAAACTTTAGTTGTTATACAACCTAGTAGCGACAATTTAAGTCCTTCCATCAAATTTCCTTTCAAAATTCAGTAGAAAGCGCCAGGTAGCACTAACTATATTGACATGTGGGGCCTACTTATACAAACATCTTAAAACAAGTTACACTTTTCGTCTTTGTATGTTTACCAACAATCAATTTTAGTCCCTCTACATTGTTTTAGTGACAAAATTAGTCATTACATTGATGTTTTAGCAAAAACTTAACAATTTCCATCACGTTCCATCCAAAATCTTAGTAAAGTGCCATGTCAAAATCAACTATTAATTGGCCATTCCTATGTTTTCAACTATGCACAATCAAACTGACAACCCATAAAGATTATTTTCACTATATATAACAATATCATCCTCTTTTTTTTATTGAAATTCACAGACACATTTAGGTCACTCTTAAATCTTCTAACCATAACTTTAATTCAAGCTCTAATAGGCAAACTATAACAGATAGTTTATTAAAATTTGTCCAATATTTGCGATACCAACAAGTTTCCATCTAATAGATTGTAAAGACCTATTTATGTATTGAAAATAGTTTTTATGAAGTCACCTGAGCGAGAGGTATCTATGGCAAAGAAGATCCCTGAGGTGACAAATTGGGATTATTTGGGGGGTCTATCAAGAAGCGTAACTTGTGCAACAAAGAATTCAAGCTAGACAAAGTTGTTTACATCTATAGCGATTGCCCAGTTTGCTCGTCAAATTGTCATGACAATCAAATGGTGTTGGAAGGGTTCAATAGAAACGATTTTGGACTCAGCAAGGATGATGAAAAGACGATGAGGTCCTTAAGGAAAGATTTAAACCAGTTGCAAATGTATCCTTTGAGACGGCTTTTGACTTTATTGGATTGATGCAAGAAGTTGAAAATCTTTATTATTAACAATTGACCTAAGTTGCGTTTTTTTTTTTTTTTCCATAAGCATATAGTGAAATTAGCTATATGTAATTGTTAATAATTCCCTTGTAATAAGTTGCTAATCATATACGTACATGGCACGTTATTTTTTAGTTTCGTCTAGTGGTTAAAATCACGAATTACTCGGTTTGCTAAATGTATATGTGGTTGTTAAAGTGGATAGTGCATTCTTGGCATCATGGGTCTTGGATCTTCAAGAAAATAGCATAAGGAAAGAAGGAAATCGAATCTAATTGGAATTTGGATGAGAGAGAACTTCTTATCTGATAAATAGTTTTTCCTCTACACCAATGACGTATGCATTCGATAAAGTTTGGGAAATTATGGCATACCTCTCTATTAGAAGGAAAATTTTCAAGTCATTTTATCAGTCATTGATCCGACAGTTTTAGCCACTCAATCTCTTAATCTAGCGACAAGATTAATCAAAGATGGATCGGAAAAGCTCGCTCAAAGTGGGTGGTTAAGTGGGACGGTTAAGAAACCGTTTTAGTGGGGGAGCCAAAATCCAACGGCTATTGGTGCGCACACACTCAAATTTGTTTCACGATTCCTGCCAGCCTTATTTACACCACCACACTATACAAAAGGGTTCCCAAGTAAAACCCTTACTCAAACCCTAATTAAATCATCTCCTCGCAAAACCCCCGAGTTCAATTCTTTTGGGCTCTTTCTTCTCCAAGATCTATCTTTGATCTCATCAAAAGATCTTCCCTTAGCGTTTCCTTTGTCTTTCCTCCCCATCTTCTTCGTATCCGAAGGACCTCCATCTTTTTTTATCTCCTGACCAGCCTCCTAAACGCAGAGAGACTAGCAAGCAATCAAGATGTTGTCCCCGAGACATCACGTCATCGATGTCGAGCAATCCGAGGGTGTTGGAGAAGCCGGCACCCAGCCAGCCACTGAGTCGACATTGGCCGAGAAATTCCTAGACCAGCGCGCCATCGCTGGACGTGAGCAAGATCCTAATCTTAATGTTGAGGAGTTGGTCGTCAAGAGTAACGTGGATCCGACTCGGGATGGAGGCCGGCCTGGCTTGGCCCCCAAATTCTTTATCGGGACACCTGATGATACCCCGAAAGGTGACACCTGATGATACCCCGAAAGGTGACACGAACATTAGACGAAATTCGACGATTGACGACCCCCATTTTCATCGAGTGGGGTATTCTGGGGAAATTCTTGAGAACTGTTCGTTGTGCAAGCGTAAGCTCCCGGAGAATGCCGATCTCTTCATGTACGGGTGAGTCTTCTTTATCTAGAGATTCTTTGCGGCCCTTGAAAATTCGTGACTATTGCTGATCATTTCTTTCGTTTCTTTTTTTGCTTGCGTTTAATTAACTTGCATGTTCTTTTTATTTTTTCTTTTCCCTTTTCTTGCTTAAACCACATGCATGAAAGCCATAAATTTTCGGCGATTGTCAAGTTTAAAAAGAACCCAAACTGAATTTGTGAGAACTAGGTGATGAGAATAAATCTTCCGGGGCAGCTCTCAAGATTTTTTCTTTGTTTTATTTGAAATGATTAAGGGACAAAAATGTTTCGGCTAAAACCATGTTTATGTATCCTATCCCAACACCAACTTGATTTACCACCCATACGATTGAAGGATTTATGGCATTCTTTCGATGGGGAAAGATAATAAATCCAAAGAACGCTAAGAGGAAGATCTTGTTTTTCTGGACCATTGGTTGTTTTTCAAAACATTCAATCAAAGATGATAGTGGGAAAGCATTGTTGTTGGCCTTAACAATTTCTCTTATTGAATGATTTGTTAAAAGCCATGATAGACTAATCACAAGGTCGATGCCCGTCGGTGGTCTAAAAAGTTCCTTTCCCAGGGCAGTCCTATGGCAAGACTATATTCTTCGAGAGTCGGGGTTAGTTCAAATTTGTCAAATACAAAGGTGGATGTTTCAGGGCACCAAAAATGTGGTAGTTCTTGTATGACCCCAGAGTGGACATTGATTCGGAGGAATGGGAGAAGATGGCCGATCCTTGCTTCGACACGTTCTTAGCCAAGCTGATCTAACTGATCTCACCATTTGAGGAGCTCTTCCTTGGGAGTAGGAATGAACTGGATATCGACTCTTCCCATCGCATACAAAACTAGGAGTTACACGGCCGACCATGGCTGACCTATTTTGCCATGGGCCAATAAGAAAATTAAGTAAAAGAAAATACTTTACCTTTAAAGAAAATGACAAGCACATAGACATGAGTATGATACTTGGGGCTTGATGTCTAACTAATAAAGTTTAGAGAAATTAAGAGGGTGTCTACCCATTGCTGTCTCATATTAGTATCATGCCCTCTTAACCTCAGTTCTACCTAAAGAAATTAGGGAAAAGAAAAACAACATCTACACTATAGTCTCGCGTTCAAGGCTGTATCTTTCTTAACACCATCCTAAATATCCTATGGCAGCCCAAGTTTGGCGACCGAATTGTGTGTGCCATGTGCAGTGTTTAAAACATTAAAACATGCATAGCAGTTTACAATCATAAAACAATTTATCTAAAAAGGATTTCTAAAGTACTAACTAGCACCCAAAAAAAAAAAAAAAAACCCAAGTCAGTAAAGCATTTAAATAAGATAAAAACACAGCATAACTCCTCAAAAAAAGTCTCCAATGAAGTCGCCAAGCTATCGCGACCTCTTTTTTTGGGCGCACAATTAGGAGGGGCGTTGGCGGAGGCTAATGGTTCGACTAAGTCTATTAGGCTTAGCCAGAGCTCTTCCAAGCTCACCAATTCACGATTTATGATTCAAGTTTTTAACCTGTAAGTTAATTTTAAATATGGGTCGCCGCTAATCAATTTGGGATGGGTTGATTAGAAACTCAAGTAAAATATTTGGAGAAATATTTCACTCCCGCACAACCAGAAAAAATGAGGATCGGTGACTTGATTACACTAGTTAATCACTAATGCCCTTCTAGTAACTAATCTTGTTTAAACCCTAAGACTTTTTGGATTTTCAAATGATTTTTCATGCATTTATGGAGGAAAAACATTTTTTTGGGAACGCAAAGAGCACTTTTTGGATTTTTTTGATCTTTTTGAAAATATAAATCATTTTTTGGCATTTTCTGGTTTTTTGACAGATTGTGAGACATTTTGATTTTTTGTTTTTTCGGAAAATAGATTTTATTATTATTTTTTATTATAATATGAAATTTTATTTTTATTATAATATTATTAGAAAAAACGACCGGGTCGGATTCCCGGGTTGGGACCGACCCAGTCGTCCACCCGTGGACTAGATGGGCTTACGATACGAGCTTGTAGTACGAGCCTAGCCCACGATACTCTTTTCCTTTGCTTTCTAAGACAAACCCAGCCCAAATAAAATTAGCCCATTCTTCATTAAAGAAGGGCTCGACCCAAGGATAAGCTAGCCCACACACGTAGGCCCGGCCCGAACGGAATCATGCCCGAGCGACGACCCGCATCCAACCCGACTTCATAGCCACGACCCGATTCGACAAAACCCTATGGGGCTGCATGGTAACGTTTACGTTTTTTTTTGTTCGAGGAACGAAAATTAAAAAAAAAAAAAAAGTGTTTCTATTCCGAGAACAATTTTTGACCGAGAAATATGCGTTTGGTAAATTTTTTCCGAGAATAAAAAATGTACGAAACACATTTGGTAAATTTTATTCTTTTTTTGTTTCTTTTAATTTTTTAATATTTTTATTTTATTTTTCATTTTTTCCTTTCTTTTTTTTTTTTTCTTTTTTTCTTCTTTCGGTCGGTCACCGGCCTCCGGTGACTGGCCGACGGGGCGGCCTCGCCCGGCCACGGCGAGGCTCGCCGGCCCCCCGGCGAGGCCGAGCTCCGACGAGGTCACCGATCCTCAACCGTGTCGCTGGCCCTCGACGGCTAGTCGCCGCCATGGCCGAGGCTGGCAATTGGCCAAAGAAAAAAAGAAGAAAAAAAGAAGAAGAAAAGAAGAAGAAAAGAGAAGAGAGAGAAAAAGAAGCGTTTCTTCAAAATCGTTTCGAACAAGAAACAACTTTTTTTGTTTCTAATTTCTGTTATTTTTGTGTTCCTAACAAAAAAAAAAAAATAGAAAACGAAACGCAACCAAACGCGTTTCTGTTCTTTTTTTTTTTTCGCGGAAACAAAAAAAATAAAAAAAGTGTTCGAAACAAAAATAAGAAATAAAAACATGCGGGCCCTATCTCGAACGACAACCCACGCTTGACCCAATTTCGACACGGCATATCCTTCGTGGACTGGCTTTCTTGTGCCCTCGTTTGTGACGATTTGCGGTGGAGGCGGCCGAGCTCATCTCAATCGAGCTCGAGCCTGCCGGCACCGCCTCGCCTCCGCTCGGCCGACCACCGGTGCCAATCACGTCGTTCGTCGCCGCCGGTCATCACGAGATCTAGCCACGATTACTATGCTCACTTGGGATTTTCATTGAACGCCTGGAGGACATTGGCTGAGAGGGGCAAGGTCGAGCCATTCAAGGTCAGGATCGCAATGGGACTCTAGGGCAGACAACCAGCAAGGACTGGGGGAGGCGGATGACAGACGGTTGGGGGCTAGAACCTGCATGAAGCTGACGACCGCAAGTCCCGGCTTGATGACCTAAAAGGGCCAAAACGCAAAAAAAAAAAAAAAAAAAAAACCCTAGCTCACCACAAAAGGGGCATAGAGGCGAGCGGTTGGTCATGAAGTAGGCACGGCCATCAACGGCATTTGTGCTCCTCTCCACAAGCCAATAGATCCGGGTTTTTGCTCACGATCTCTCTCACCGTGAAGCCCCTCTCTCTCAGGTTTGCTCGCCGCCGGCCTCCCCTAATGTCTCTCGAGGGAGGTCGTTTGAGCTCGCAACCCCTCTCTCCCTCTCTCTTGCTTACTCTTCGAGCCTCCCCTAAAGTCTCTCCGAGGAAGTTCTCCAAGCTCGCTCGTTGCGTCAACGAAGATCGCACCCACCTATTTATAGGAGAGGAGGGTTCAATTGACGGAGAGCCTTGGCCGCCAATCCTTGGCTTACTGACCGGAGTCTCTCGACTGAACTAGCGTCCCATCCCTGCTTCTTCACCGGGACACGCTCGGCATTAAAAGCGAGCATTGATGGTGCCTAAGAAACGTCTCCTTTGGCCAACGTCGGCCTACTCCCCTTGGCTGTAGGTCCTATGCTGGTTGCAGAGGCTGAGGAAGAAGACAAGAAGGAGGAAGGGGACAAGAGGAAAAGGGTTGGGTCAAAAAAAAAAAAGGGGAATGGGCCCTCGGGCCCGTGTTGGGGGAGAGGAGGAAGGAAAGGGGGCAAGGCGCAAAGGCCCAGCCCGCGCCCAGCCCCAAAGTCTGCGGCTTATTATTATTATTATTATTATTATTATTATTATTATTATTATTATTATTATCCGAAAAAATTAAAAAAAAAAAATCAATGGACTTAAATAAAAACTAAGCCATAATCGATGCAAAAAAATATTTTTGTTAGGGTCAAATTGATTCTTAATTTTCTATGTAATTTAATTTAAAATACGTAGTTAAAATTTATGTGTCAATATTCTTTTTCTTTTGAATGGTGGTGAATTGTAGTTAGAATGGAAGTGAATATGACAATAATAGTACAAGATTGAGCCGGTGATTTATCATAAATTTAATTATGAAAAGAACTTTAGTGGAGTACGGGTAAAGAAGGGCAAAACAGAAGGGATCAATAATGATTAATTTTCCTTGAGGGCTTCCTTGGACTGAAATCACACCGAGAACACGCTAAAGCGTCGGCAGGTCTTCTTCTGAGATTCCATTTCAATCAACGGGCATGATTCAGAGCAGAAACGGGTGTACTATACGTGATCATAAGCAATGTGATAATGTTGTTATGGGTCCTTGTCAAATCTCTCTCGGTCTGTTTCTTTCAACGTCATGGGACCTGATAATGTTGTTATGGGTCCTTGTCAAATCTCTCGGTCTGTTTCTTTCAACTTCTTCCTCCTAGGCAGGCGTCGCCTTTGGATTCGCTTTTGCATTGAAATTTGCACGACACCAAGGCCACAACAATAAAAAAAAGCAATTACTGTTCCTGGTCAATGAATTACCAATTTGCCTTAACTTGACAAGGTTGAATTATTGAATTATTAATGCAATCATGGTTGCAACTGGTTCAATTATTGATGCAATCATGGTTGCCAACTGGTTCAATTATTGATGTAATTATGGTAATCAACCGGGGGAACTGTTCTAGCCAGTGGTTGATTACCATGTCGAAGGCATGCTAGAACAGTTGTGGGAATTTCACCCACCTTTACTCACTTTAGACGTGGGAAGCTATTATATCTGTTTACCTGGCGGTAGCCAAAAACAAGTTTTTGACATAGTGTCTACCTTTATCACCGTGAGGTCCCAAAATTCTCTATCTATCTTTGTCTTCCCGACAAAGAGGGAATGCGGAGAACAACGTAGGATCTCCCACCCCAAGCCAGTTCTCCCGCCTGTTTCCTCCTTAAGCCTTTTAAGGACTTGCCCAGGTCCTAATTTGTCTTAACTTGACAAGGTTGAATTATTGATGCAATTATGGTTGCCAACTGGTTTAATTAGAAAAAACAGATCAATAAACAAAAAAAAAATGCCATACTGCACATGACCCCTCCTAATGAACCCTCGCCGGATTCTCTTTCGTGGGCCCCCGAGAAAAAGACCCGCTTTACCTAATACTAGGGTAACAACTATTTCTGCAGCCGGAATTGCTCGAAGCACAGCTTTTTCGTTGTAGAGACAAGAATGCATTCATAAGAAAACGCTTACTATTGCTACCATTCCTATAAAATATAATAAAATGGAAGCCTGACTCAATCTCGTAATTTATATAAGAGCAAATTCAAAATTATTGATCTCAAAGAATAAACATAAACTCAATATATTTGAAATAAAAGTACTATTTAAAATTATAGTAATCTAAAAAGATTAATTAGGTGATTTTTTGCACTCTATAGATAAGGAAATAGCTTTTGCAAATTTTTTTGGGATAAGAGTTCTTAAATTTATATGGTTGAAAGTTCAATTGATGTCCTAAAAGTTATATATTTATACTAGGGTTAATACTATTAAAAAAAAAAAAAACTCCTAAATTGTACACCCGTGACAAATTTATCAAAAATTTATTTTTTGATTATCAAAACCTCAAACTAGTATATTTGTAATAAATTTACTCTTTATTAGTTTCCATTAAATTTGATACCACAAAAAAATATAAACTAGTACACTTGACAAATGATGGATAAAATCTCAAATTGTCACACCTTTCAATTGCCACATATCATCTAACTCAACAATTTGATAATAAAATTTAATGAATACTAACGAAGAGTAAATTTATTACAGTTGTACTAATTTAGAATTTTTGGTAGTCAAAATATTAATTTTGGGTAAATTTATCATAAGGTTTTATGTGGTATTAACCATTTATGATAACATAAAGCCAAAAAAACTTAAATTTGTTGTCCTCCTTTGAAATATTATTCACACTTTTGAGAGATAATTCTCTTTAATGAGCAAGATGGTTTAAACTGTGATCTAACGGGCAAAGGCCACAATATGCACCGATATCATTGAAGTGGATAGAAGAAATAGAAGTGTTTGAAAAATTTATATTTATAGACCCACACACATGCACATAAACCTCACCATTTACAGGCTCCAAGGTGAACGAATATGTTTGTATCTTCTTCTCCTTCTTGTCGCAGTTAGATAAATACTTGTCAAGTTCCTCTCGTTTGTAATCTCTGGCGCAAATTGCATGAGGACATCATATAAAAGGTATGTCCAACGATCTAGAAGAGCAAGTTTGCTTTTCCATGTTAATTACAAACTTGTCTGGTTTGTGCTTCACTCCATAACCTTCTCTGCCATTCCAATCCACATGGCAATAAGTGCTTTCTGTTTCAGCCTTTTTTTCCTCTAATTTCATCAGGACTCGGGGGCAATACTCTCCATTCCATCTAGCAGCAACTGACATCTTCACTTGAATTCTTCTCGTCCCCTGGATTCTTATGTCCTCAAGCATGGATATGGTAGTAATGTTGTCGAGACTTGCCTTTGTGATTCTTCCTCCAATTTGCATGAATATGTCTAGCGCAGGTTCCATGTTCTGCCTGGGGTAAAAGCTCTTGGATAGCTAGAACTAATCCATGTAAAGAACATTTCTAAGAGGAAGACATTAAAATAAATTCATAACAAAGAGAGAAAAAAGAAGAAGAAAGATGCCCTTTGTTGATAGGATATTAAGGTCCATCCCTTGTCATTGCTTACATTTCCATCCCCATATCATGCATTAGATTACGTAGAAACCATGACCAAGAATCCTTTGTCTACCTACACATTTTACATTGGATATTTTGCTGATTTCTTTTTCCTTTCATTGTCAAAGTGTCGCCACAAAGGTAACCTCTTGCATGACCAATCATTCACGTTTGATTACTAAGCGGCTAATGTTTAAATATAGAACATTTAATCTAATTATTTTTCTGTAGACTTTTGTGAGTTTTCTAAATAAAAGAGAATATCTGAGAATCTAAGTTTCAAAAGCATTTTGTGATTTTAAAATCTATCCAATGTGCAAAAGCCAGGAAGTTTTTTATTTTTTAATGGGAAGATAACAGTTTTTGGCGACAGAAGAATTCAATTACAGGGGAAAGTGCATGTCCTCAGTTTTAATTTTTTTTCTTTCTTTTTTTCTTCTTCTTCCTTGGCTTAGGCAGTCGCCGACTAAGGCAACGGCCTGTGACTGGCTCGCCATGGCTTTGCCATAGACCAGCAAGGCTCAAGCTCACCAGATTCCAATGTGATTGAGTTTCGCCGCCCGATTTAGTGACATCGAGCTCGCCCGAAGCCAATGAGCTCGAGCCTCGCTAGATCTGGCGAGCTGGGTAGGGCTCGGGGCTTGCCTGAGGTTGCTGGAGCCTCTGACCTTTGGCGACCTCGGGCGAGCTCAGCTTTGGTAGATAGGGTGAGGTAGAGCCTCACCCCAAGCCATCGAGGTTTGACCTCATTGGAATCTAGCGAGCTTGAGCCTCGCCGGCCTATGGCAAGGCTCAAGTTGGCTCTGTGGCCGATGGCTAATCGCCAATTGCTACCATGGCCGGTGACCGGCCATGGCCAAGGAAGAATAAGAAAAGGAAAGAAAGAAATGAAAAAGAAAAAGAAAATAAATTTAAAAGTCAATTTAAAAAAAAAAAGAAAAATGAAAAAAGAAAAAGAAAACATAAAAATAAATTTAAAATATGATTGGTGAAAAAGTGAGGTGGAAGAAGTTACGGAAAATATTAAAAAGTGGAAAATATTTTCCCCACTTTTGAAAGTGTTTTTTAATAACGAAAAACATTTTCCTTGATTAGTTCATTTTCCGTGAAACGGATGCCGAAAAATCCAAAAAAAGTTTTCCTAGAAGTTATTATTTGTGAAACGTACAAAACCTAAATACAATAAGATCTTTCAATTTTGATAATCTAGACTTGATATTTCAACTTTAAATTTCCTATTTTAAATTTTGCCACAATACAAGTAACTATAGTTAAGTTTACTCTACGGTGATTACCCAAAATAAGACTTGTTTGAGCCTAAGGAAAAAGCAGCGACGTCAGAGAAAAAAAAAAAAAACGGAGCAGAGGAAAAGAAGGAAGCGGCAACGGAGCATCGGGCAGAGAAGAACAGAGACCACAGAGAAAAGAGGGAACAGAAGAAAACGGAAGCAACACAGGGGAAGAGGGGAACCGAGGGAGAGAAGACGGGGGAGAGGATGTGAGGGAGAAAAAAAGAGGAAAAAACAAAAAAAACAAAAAGTTGCTGTTCATCTTCCCCGTTGTTGCTCTCCGCCTCACAGCCGCTCGAGGTCTCCGCTGCACCGGCCGCCGCGCGGCATTGCCGCTCGTCCGCGAACTCCGAGCGCCGATGCCCGAGCCGCTCCGCCACTGCCGTTTCGCGAGCCGCCGGAGTTCCATCTCCCTCGCCCCCGAACTCGCGTCGCTGGTCTGCCCAAGAGCCGCAAAGCCGCTGACCCCCGCCGCGCTTGCACCTTCGAGCACCACCGCCGCTGCCGCTTGACGCCAGAAGCCGCGACGACCCGACGCTGCTCCTGCTCCGCCCGCTGCTGCTGCCTCGCCGCTCCACCGCGCCTCAGCCGATCTCCTTCGCGCGACGCCACTGCAACGCCGTCGCTGCAGCCTGCAGCAACTCACGAGCCAGTAGCTGCAACTCGCCCTCTGCTCAGCCCAGCGCTCGACGTCTCCGCCCGCGTCTGCCACCACCACAGCCGACCCGCGACCAGAACCGAGCTCGAGCCGGTCGCCGCACCTCCGAAGCCCGCGACTTGCAGATCTCGAGTCGCCGGTCGCTACCGCCGCGCCACCACTGCCCGTTCGCGAGCATTCTTGCCCTCCGCCGGTCTGTGCCGCGACACCAACAACCCGCGAAGCCGCCGCCGCCTCGCCGCACCAGCCGCGATCTGCTCGTCCTCCCCCGCGAAGCCGCCGCTGCCTCGCTGCTCCGCCGGAGCTCCGTCGCCGACGCCAGCGAGCGGCCGTCCGCCGAGCCGCTCCGCCTTCTGCTGCAGCGCCTCCGTCCCTACCTCTGCAGCACTTGCCGCCGCCGTCAAGGCCGTCGCCGCAGCCGCCGCCTGTCTGCCAAGAAGCCCTAGAGAAGAGGCGCGAACCGGGTCGGGCGGAGCCTCCAAACCGAGTAAGGTTTTGGGTAATCCGGGCCAGATATACTTGAGTTGGGTTTGGGCTGATTTAGGGCGTGGGCTTGTGGGCTTCGTTTTTAAATAGAAAATATTAGACTAGATTGGGCCCGCTGGGTGGGCCCAATCCGAACCAGGAAAGGCCCGACCAAGGTTGGTCGGGCCTTGCCTTTCAAGCGGGCCGGTTCGGCCTGGCCCCCATCCAGGCCGAACTCGGGCGGGTCTACCCGACTCGCGCTGACCGGGCCGGTTAGACCGGACCCGACCCGGCCCGGCGAAATTTTTTAATAACATAATATTTTTTATTTTATTTTTAAAATTAAAAAAATTAATTAAAAAATTAAAAATTTCGAAAATCCAAAATGGTAGGGTTTGATTAGGAATTGCCATATATTGCCTTTTTAGTGTAATTAGACCTTTATTTACTCGTATATGATTATATTGCATGTTTAGTTTGCATATTTTTGTTATGTTTAATTTTACTACAATTAGAATTTTGGTAGCTATGATTATTACTTTAATAATTGTGCACTCGTATGATCACCTCATATGTTAGTAGATAAGTATAAAGTCAATCCAAATTGCTTGACAAAAATCATTTCTTTTAAAATGAACAAGATTAGATACCGAAATGGCACCGATTGATTAATAAGTGTAATCAAGTCCCCAGCCTAGATTATCTGGTTGTGTAGGAATTATGGTACACTTTCATGTCTCACTTGGTTTTTAGCCAACCCCAATAAGTTAGTGGCGACTCCTTTTGTGCAAAATGGCTAAAAAATATTCCAATGTCACGCGGGGTATGGGCTTAGGAGAGCCCGTGCCTAATCAAGGGCCATAAGCCCGTCATTTAAGCAATACTCCTAAATCTGTTCCCTCCCTCCGAGGGTAAGTCGCGACAATTATCTATGTAGTGGTCTAGTTATTGTCAATTGTCTTATGCGACACATCACTACATTAGTGATTTTTTTGCAAAAATTGCTATATTAGAATTTCATGTCAAGGTTTAGGACAGGCAAAATTGGAAATTTTAAGAGAACATTGACATTTATATAATAGGTTTATGACTTATTGAATAGTTTACCCATCGATGTGGTATTGCATGCGGCGCTACATTAAGAAAAGAATCAATATTTTTCGAAGAATAGGTGGCGCTAATGTGGCATTGCTTTAAAAAAAAAAGACCCGGTACTTCAACACACTAAAAAAAAAAAAAAAAAAAACAACAACAACAAACAAACAAAAGCTACAGATCTCTCTCCCGTGCGCGCCAAAATTAAATGAACAAGAGTATTACAAATAAACACCTCGGGATCAGCGGGAATCTAAAGTAATACATATATAGAAAGTCATGAGCAGTAAGGATCGAGATGGATTCGATGAAATAACTATTAAGAACTTGAAGAAATTAATGGGAAGAGGAAAAAATCTTCGCAGAGCTTCAATATCTTAAATTACTTTTGAGAAGTGGAAGAAGATGACACCCTCAACTATGCCCGAACATTCCCGAATTTTTGTTCGACTTTCCTTTTCAATTTGCAATATTTCACTTTAGCTTTTTTAGTTTTTTTTTTTTTCAATTTTTTTTACTTCTCCTCTCTCTCTCTCTCTGCATCCTGTCGATGTGATTTCCATGTTTTAATAAAATGTCATAATTTGAGGGCCATTAGATTCCAGTAGGCTGTGATTTCCAAGTTTCAATTTTAATTCCAATTTCATTTACGATTGCAGTAGTTTAATTTCAGTTTTTCGCTTTAATTTTCTTCATTTTCAGTCGGCAGTGGCATCGACAATTTATCCTAGTCAAATTGCACATATTTTTTGACCCCAATAAACTATATTTTATAGCAAAAAGTTAGCCTCACAAAAACTTTAAAAACCCAATATTATAAAAAAAAATAAAAAAAAAAAGGTCAAACATAAAAACCAACCCGATAAATTCAAGTTTCTAGGACAAAATTAAATATAATTAAACTTGAAATTGAGTTCTCAGAATTTCATTTTTGCGTGGTTGTGATTTTGGTTCTCGTTAGCATTGAATTTATGTTACAATACATTCAATTGAGCTATGTATTTTCAAGTTATATCTTCTTAATGAATACTTGAAGTTATTTATTAAGCACCAACACATATGAATTTTTTCCGGATTTCAATGCACTACTTTCATATTATGTGTAATGAAGGCATTGAAAATTGAAACATTTCTTATTATGTATATTTAGCCAGTGTCCCATAGTCAGTCATTCACAAATAACAAGACTTGACGTTTGGGCAACTTTATGTCAATAATGTAATTGCAGTGTGTGATCTAGTTCAATCAAGTGCAAGAGCTATGATCTGAATTGTTTTGCAAAATTATGTTTAGTGACTCCTATGTGCATATAATTTGCTGTAATCGTGCATGCACTAAGTTTAAAGGACGTCCTCGAGTTAGTTTGAGACTATTTGTATGGTTAGGAAACTAGTATGTTGTAACTTGGCTCAATCACATATTCAACAAAAATGAAGATGTGGATCAAATTTATATTTAAGTTTAAAAATCAAGTCGATGTTTACAAATTTATAGATGATTAAAACTTCAGAATTGTGTATAAATTTTCCTTTTCAAAAATAACTTAGCATTTTCCTTATTAACCTCGCTAAAAAATAATCCTAGCTCTGCCACTGCTAGGGCTAACCTTCTTTTTATTATTATTATTTTTTTATTAAATAAAATAGTAAGAAGCAGTTTAGTTTTCCTTGGGTTATTAAGCAATACTTACCTTGCTGCTGATTGTTATCGCAGAACACTCCTCTAAGGAGTTGACATGCTTTTCGCAGATCCATCTTAATTAGAGAAAGACATACTTGATAATTCGATCATTTTGAGGTCAAATTAGAACTGGATTTGTTTTTCCAAATCGTCTGAATTTTATATTCACGCCTTGTGCAATTTCGCAGCACCAACAGTTTTCAGGAATCTCTTGCTTAGAGTAGTCTGCACCGACGATGTTCCTAATATGAATGCAGGACCGTGTTGAGGAATGAGCTCTGTAGTGGATGCTTTCTTGCGCCAAAGACAGTTTTTCGAAGACATGGTCTTGGCCAGGATTTTTTCTGACAACTAGAGAAGAAAATATCTCCAAGTTGTGGTCGTGCAATTAATCTTGGAGAAGAGTCACTGCAAAAGAGTCCAAACAAGTCTAACTTTGGAGGAGACGATATTAAAATTTCAGAGTCTAAAGATGGATCCCGATAGCGTGAGCATAACTATCAAGGATGATGAAATGTGGGAGCAGAGAAGGGCCAGATTGAAAGCACTAGAGTCAGTAAACCAACCACACACCCAAGAAGAATTCAATTGTCGGGCATATCCACGGCTACACGCCGCCATGAAAGAAGGTGACATCGAAAAGTTCATTGAAGCCCTTGAAAAGTGTCCTGACGAAGAGAGGGTCTCTTTGTCCGACATTTTTCACATACGAAGCCCTACAGGGAACTCGTTGCTTCATGTTGCAGCGGGTATCGAGAATTCTGACATCCTCCGAGCCCTCCTCGAGGTCATCCATGACAAGCAGCTTGCCACCCAGGCAAACGACAGAGGGGACACCCCACTTCACATCGTAGCAAGAGCGGGCCGGTTCCACATCGCCGAGCTCCTCCTCGAATGCAGCAGTATTGTGGACGAAGAAAACGAGGCAGGGAACACGGCATTGCATGAGGCTGTGAAGAACAATGACTACAGGTTGGCAGATCTTCTCCTGCGTCGAGGCTCAAAATCAGTGAATAAGAAGAACAAGGAGAACAAGTGCCCGCTGTATTTGGCAGTCGAGATGGGAAACTCGACGATTCTCTCGCGTTTGCTGCAAGCGGTGGATGGGAATGAAGTCCTTCCGCACTGGATGCAAATCATGCAAGGCATGTCCCCAGTTCACGGAGCCGTGATACACCAAAAGTTAGGTCAGTGATTTTACTTATGGTTCTTGCTTGGGTAAATTTATTAGTCGGATCCATACGAGCCGTTGAACCTGTTAGTCACGTTCATAAAGCAGGTGACCTCACGTACTTTGTTCTTCTCCTAAAATGGTTTAACCTTTTTCTAAAGTCTGGATCAATTATTGAAGATTTCCCATAAACTTTGAACCAGAAGAAGGCATATACGATCTATCTGTACTTGGGACCTGGCAAGAGTTACCCCCTGAAGAATGTCATCACGCTAACATTTCAGTAGTCGGAACTCATAGTATAAGCCACTGTAGATACTACATAACTGCTATTGTTGTCCAAGGACCTTTTGTGAAACAGGAAGAGACTCTTGTCATGGCTGCCCTTTGTTGCTCCCACGTCGAAAACCAGTACTTGGAGATGAATGTCTCTATGCTTTAAAGCATTCTCCAATGTCTATACTGAAATTATCCCCTAAAAGTTTAGGTTTCAATTATGTATTCCATGTAATATTGCATTTTTGTTCCATCTTAAGGAAAATATGATAGTTAGAGGGTAAAGTTACGGACCCTTCGTCATGAGCATGACACAAAGTCATTCATTTCCTACTCTCCAATGATGTAGATATGCTGATAGAGATATCGGAGAAGAAGAAAGAGTTATTTGATTTAAGAGATGCTGGATGGGGAACTCCCCTCCATCTAGCAGCACATGAGAATTACATCGATGGAGTCAAAGTTTTGGTTGACAAGTTCTTTTCAAGCACCCTCAAGGGTGACAAAGAGGGCTATCTTCCGATCCATGTCGCGTGTAAGATGGGTCATCTTGAGACAATCAAGGAGCTGCTTCGACATTGGCCAGATCCAGAAGAGTTGCTTACTTTAAAGGAATGGCAAAATATACTTCATGTAGCGGCAAAGTACGGAAGGGCCTCTGTAGTGAAGTACATACTTCACGACCCCAGGCTTGAGAAGCTTATAAATGCGAAAGACAAGGCAGGAAATACACCTCTACATGTAGCCACATTACGGTGGCAACCCGAGGTCCTGTTTTCTCTCACTCGAGACAAGAGAGTCAATCGCGAGCTCGTAAACAACAACAACTTGACGGCTCTCGACATCGTAGATAAGCGACTAAAGAATATCAATGCTCCACTTCAGAAGGTAATGATATATCTGCAAAATAAATTAACTAGTTATCAACTTTTGTTTTTCACTATTGTTTTGGCTACTTCCTTCTTGGGAGAGGCGAAAGGAATTAAAGTTTATTTTGATCCGTTGAACTCCCCTTGAAATTACCAAGTGGAATTAAATTTCTACAGTAAGTTCAGAATAATTTCATTTGCAAGTCTATGTACCACTCGAGAGGAGTTTCATTTATTTAAATCCTAAATCTTTGATTGTTAGTCCATCTTTGTGGACAATAACCATTTTTTTTCCCTATCATACTTGACCAGAGATTAACACGATCAATCTTAGTATCTGCTGGAACCCCAAGAAGCAAAGACAAAGCAATTTTGAAGCCAAGACGCTTAAGCTCATGGAGAGGGCCTTCAGACTTATATGAACTAAAGGAACAGACCAATGCTCGTATGGTTGTGGCGACACTCATTGCTGCTGTGACATTCGCCGCTGGCTTTTCTGTTCCTGGAGGATATAATGACTCTAAATCAGATGCTGGATTTGCTATGCTGTTGCACAAACCCATATACAATGTCTTTGTGATCTGCAACTCCATTGCCATGTTCAGCTCGATAATTACAGTTGTAATCCTTCTTTGGACGCAGGTCAATGATTCGCATATGGTACTTCGTGCCCTTATAATGGCAAGACTACCACTGTTCATAGCTCTTGCCACAATGTCCATGGCCTTTCTGGCGGGAGTTTATGTGACCATAAGCAAACGCACTTGGATCACCGTTGTTGCCTTGATCGTCGGAATTACTGCCCTCTTCATTATATTGATTCTTTACATTGCCTTGTTCGTTCCGCTTGGGAGCAGTTGTCGTCTTGGACAGCTCTTCGCGGACCCCATCATTAGAGCTGCTATATTAATTACAAGGAGGGTGACCAAAGAAGAAGCTTTTGACGAGTACCGCTTTTCGGGCATACAGCTTCAGTCTGCACATTATGGTGACTCTGAACCCTGACGTCCACTATGAAAGCTCATGATTTGAGGTGGGTGATCACTTTTCTTAAAGTGATATTTGCGCTCCTAGGATACATTAAAACCACCAAATCACGAAGATTCTCCTTTGCCAACTGGCGGATGACTTCCAACTTCTTGGATTTGGATTGATTGCACATCCTATTTGTAGCAAATTCTATATTTTGATGTCATGGATGATGAAAAAGTTGGTGGTGTGATGCTAATGTAATGATTTTATTGTTAGAGGCATTTAAATATATTAAGTTTTGTGATGATAACTCACGGTTATTTATAAGAAACATTTGGTGCCCATTCTAATCCCTGGTTGATGAGAAAATGGTTTTGGAACTATTGAATAATTTAGAGATATTAATTAACATGAAATTAATTTTATCACAGTGAATAATCATTTCTTTTATATTCACCATATAAAAATTTCATTATTTACTGGTGTTAATCCTACTCATTTGAGGAATCGAATAGTCAATATCGATATTGAGTACACTACATAGCTCCAAAGACATCTTAAGAATCTCATGCCTATTTAACATATGTCTAAAAATTACCAAATACCCTAACTATTATAAACGAAATTAATGTAGGAAAATTCAAAATATGACAAACGTGGGGATAACACTTTAGCATAACCGCCCATCTCACATGCAAACAAAATACTAAAGAAACGGAGCCACAAGCTAAATAAATTTGCAGGGCATGAAAAAAATGCGCTAAGCTCTTAGACCAAATAAAAGTTTTCAATTCAAAATCTTAATCCATCAGATAAACAGAGAAAAAAAACCATTGAAACTCACTATTTATGTATCGGGGAATAAATAGTTTAACGAATAATTCTTTTCTTGTATCATTGGAGTCATAGATAAATCAAATGTAGAGACTAGCATTAGAGCTCTAGGTTGACATGTTGCTAGGAGGGAGCATATAGAACTGCCCAAATAGAGAACCGTCCGGACCGGACCGAACCGGGTGGTTCTAGAGGATGTTTGTTCGGTTCCCAATTCCCGGTTCCATGAAATTGGAACTAGCGATTTTTAGTCCAGTTCCCATTTTCAAAGTGGGAACCGAAATAACCTGACCAATTTATATATTTTTTTTCCTAAAGAAGTAAAGTGTAAATCTAAACCCTAAACTCCTCTCTTGCCTCGTTTATTTCAGATGATGAAGTAAATCTTTGTTTCTTTCATATTGCTACACCAATTCATCCAACTTGCTCCTTTTGTCTCTTGTTTCTTAATTTTACTTTCCCTCTTTTCCTACAAAGATTCATTGATTTACCTCCCTCATTTACTTACACCTTCCTTAAATTTTGAGTCCGTCATTTATGGAAAAGAATCCACCAAATCCTCCTCCTTTTTTTGAGCGTATCCCTACAATCACAACCCCATCATTTCTCAATCTTTTTTGCAATTCTTGGACGAAATCCTAGTTTTGAATTGTGACATGGATTGGTAATTCAATTAATCCAAAACTTTCAATCAAGATATGTGAATCCATCGGTTCTATCAAACTATCCGGTACTAGGACCAAGTGGTGGTTTAAGTTTATTATAGTCGCCGCCTCTTTAAAATAGCTTTACCAAGCGTAATTTTTCAAATAATAATTGGATGAAGGAGAGATGACTTGATGAAGTCTGTAGCTATAGTAAAGTCATTACTCGCTAATCACGTGGAATATGGCAAAAGAAATAAATAGGTACAATAAGAGTTATTATTGATTTATCAAAAACCACAAGCACCTCATATGATTACAACAAAGGTTTTCTTGTCAGGAATGAGTACGGAGGATCCACTGACCACAAAAATTATACTTCTTGGTTTCATGGTTGAACAAACATGGATGGTCGGGCAGTACATTCCAGAAACAGTCGAAACAATCGGGCCGACGATTATCTAATTTATATATATCGTTGTAGTGAAAATTTCCTCGCCATTCAAAGTTACAAAAGAACAAATGTGGTTCCCCAGAAGTTGGGTCGAAATTTAAATCCCCAGTAGCCTGCTGGGGGGAGCACATGGACGCCTAGATCGTCATCTGCTGATTTGCAGTGAATTGTGAGGCTCACTTGTCCTGGTAAAGCGTTGGTCATCCGGATAAACACTAGCTCTCCACAGCCGCATTGGAGCAAAACGAGCATCATGGTTAAAAATACGAGGGAGTTACTTGATGAATAAGTCATTTTGATCCGCTTTTGTTTTGAAAATGACTCAATTTCTTTTTATATTTAAGCAAACGGGAGTGTGACTTGTATGGTAGAAAACGTGAGTTAATGACTTGTATCGTTTTTAACAATCCATCGGGATTTTTAAATGAATGTTTTGCCAGTATATTACATGACAATTGTTTTTAAAAGGGTAAAATCAGAAGTCTATAGCTGTCTTTTCCTTTTTGAGGATCTTTATTTGGTGAACTAATAATAAAAATCACCTATTAATTAAATGGAATGAATAGTTGGGAGAAAATATTGCATATCTTAAAGGTGCCATGTCAATTTTACTCTAAAACATTCACGGGTCGATACCTGTCCTCGGACCCGCCATGTCTGCTCTCTCTTCTCTCCATCTCCTGCTCCTCAACTCAGCGCTTCTTTCTCTCTCCTCTCTCTTCTCACCCTATCTCCTGTTTCCTGACTCGACGACTCTCTCCCAAATAATGCTTGGTCTTCGAGGACGGCCGCGCTCTCTCCGATGACGGAGACGCAATAAAATACAAAAACTCAGCTGGTAATCACCGGATAATCAGATCCAAAGCCGATTCTGTGCATGGCGAGGGTCGCCTCGTGATTATCAGGGGATGCATTCGAATCGGAGCCGCAGGGGCCCGAGGAATTCGCCAAGACAAGAGGTTCGCATCGACGCCGAGCAGGAGCCGGTGCTTCTTCTTGGCGCGCTCGTCGTCGTCGTCGTTGCCGCCGGAGACCCAATCGGAGGCCGGGTAGGGGCCGTCGCGGCCGGGGTTCCGGCGGGCGGAGCGCCGGCTAGGAATTGGGGTGGGCGTCGCTGGGGCCCTCCTGGTGGCGGGGCGGGGACGGCAGGGCCGCCTGCAGCTTTTGCTGCTTGAGGAGGCGTTTTTGAATGTCGAGCGGAGAGGGCCGCTCCTTTTTCTTCTTCTTCGTCTCTGACAATGCTTTCCCCATCTTCTTCCTCTCTCTCTCTCTCTCTAAACCCCCCCCCCGGCGCCTCTCTCTCTCTTCTTTCTCTCTATGCGCCCCCTCTCTCTAAGAAGGAGGAGAGAAGAGAAGACGTGGCGGGCCCGACGACAGGTGTCGAAGCATGAATAGATCAAAATAAAATTGATGTGGCACTGTTAGCTTACACAATATTTTCTCAATAATTGGTAGGGGATGATTGCTAAGTAAACAATAACGCCAAGTCAATTTACCTACTCAATTTGAGACTATCGACAAACTTTAGTAGCTGTAGTAATTTTAGGAAGGGTCAATGATCCAAATAAGGAAATTATCCAATCACTTCTAAATTTAACATGTGCGGATGTCAATTTTATTCCTAATATTTTCAATTTAACTAATTAAGTCCTAAATCTTTGTGCAAATTCCTAACATAGTCATTCTATCTAATTTTCGTTGGATATCGTTGATATGGTAGTATGCCATGTAGGACAGTTGAACGACATTGACTAAATTCTCATTTCATTGATTTCTAACAAAAATAGGAAAAAAAAAACTACATTCATATTTTGCACAAATGCTAGCACAATTAGCTAAATAAGAAAGTGTAGGACTGAATTAGCAACTACACGATTTAATACTGATTAGGTAGTTTTCTTTGATTCAATCCACCTCATGTGTTCATTCTTTTAAGGAGCATTCATCTTGGACAAAACAAAACAAAGTGACTTAGATAATTTTTTTTGTTGATAACCTTAAACCAATCAATCAAATATTAATTAATAATTGATGGATGGCGCTATATCATTTAATGGTGGATAAGTGAATTCCCGGGCCCTATTATGATAGGAATTCCAAATCCACCTCATGTATTCATTCTTTAAGAGTAGCATTCATTTTAGAAAAACCCTTTATTTGATGCATTGACGTTGAAATGGTTCGATTAATTAGGAAAGTGAAAACTCATATAATCAATCAATGGATCATCCTAATTCAACAACGTCAACATGGCAACAGGTGAACAACAGTATGAATAGATATAGAGAAGTGTTAGACCAAAAAAAAAGAAGACAGCTTATATAAAAACGGAACTGCTAACTTAAGTAGCAGTATTAAATTAATTTAATTGCATCAATTTAGATTAAGACCAAAATTTCTTCAATAGAATACTGTTCCCCCAAAAAGTAGCACTCAATTATGATAATTCATGCCGTGGGCTAATTGCTGACCAAGGCATCTAATGTAGCAATATGACATCTCTTTGTTGGGCAACCATAAGTACTAGACACACCTTATTTCTGATAGACTTTCTTATTTGTGATCAATGTGTAAAGTTGGAGTTCAGTAGGATTGTTTTTTCCCCCTTTACGCACATAGACGGCATCGTTTAGCACGAATATTGCTAACGTTACTTTGCTGGCGAGCCACATCAAACTATTTATGTTAAAACATTGCTTCAGCTGATTTTCTGACAATTCAAATCGACAATAGTACTGAATTGATCTTCTTCTTCTTCTTTTTTAATGGAAGTTGTTTTTAAGTGATTACTCGAAAAGTTTTGTTTTCAAAATGAATGTTGTAGGAAAATTATGGCACTGTCAGCGTCCTTTTTTTTCCGTTGATAGTAGGATGATTGCTACACTTGCCGAAGTGAAGAATAAGGCTAACAATTTATTTACTCAAGTCAAATTCGAGACTGTTGATAAGTTAATCACTATGTTGAGTCTAGAATGGTGAGCCTGGTGACGGGACTCTGGCTGATGTATTCATTCTTTTAAAGTTGGATTCGTTATGTAAAATTCTTTTATTGGGCTCATTGACGTTTAAGTAGTTCGATAATTAGAAAAACGGAATCGCTTATAATCAATCAATGGCTCCTCCTAATTTAACAATATCAATGTCCAAATAGATACAAAGAAATGGCAAACCAACAAAAAGATCAAACCTAATAATGGAACTGCTATCTTTAAGCTTAACTTAATTACTTGAATTACAAATATTTTCCATCGAGCCAAAAATGTTCGTCACTAGATTACTATTCCCAAAAGAAGTAGCACTCTATGCTGATAATTCATGTCGTTGGCTAATTGCTGATCAAGGAACGTAATGCAGCAGCATGACTTCTCATTGTCGGGCAGCCATTAATACTAGACAAACCTTCTTCAACCTCTGACTGAACATCCTTTCCAGCGTTCAAAGTTGCGAAAGTTATGTGTTGAAATGAAATTGCAAGATCACTCAAGCTACCGAGCAAGTCAATAAATTCATGCTGATATGATGTGCATCTTCTTTTGTTTTTTTGTTTTTATGCTTCTCCATAAGTTATACTTCTATATCGCTTTCATTGCGATTCACAATTTAAATCGTAACCAAACTTTTTAAACTAATCCTAAAGGCATGCAGAGAATTCCTCTCGAAATGTAGAGAATTCCTCCTCTCGACATGCAGAGAATTACAAACCCTGTGTTTAGTTTTGCTCCTCCACCCTAACCCTAACCTCCATATCCACCACCCCTCTTTGCACCTTCATCATCTTTTCCCTTTCCTAAGGTTTTGGGAGTCGGTCGATTTGTTCTGCATGTGCTGTTCCTGGGAATTATCGATGGTTTCTCCATTCATCGCCCCTGTTTGTTCATTACCCATTTGAACAAGGTATCTGGTACTTTTACGATTCCTCTGTGTCTGTTCGTTCTTCTCTTGCATTCCACTGGTATTCGGTGCAATTTCATCTCCTCAGTTTATTCGTACTTGTCGATGCCTTCTTCGACCTGAATTTGCTATGTTGCGACACACCGACTCTGCTACCCTAGATATTCGTTTCTGGTAGTCTTCTTCGACGCGCCGCTATTTCTCTATGACTGCATGGCTTCTGAGGCGGTCCCTGATTCTGTGCGGCTTGCTGCCCTTTGCTCCAGACTGGGTAGGCTTACAACTGAGCGGAACATCGACGAATGGGATGTTGCACCACCTCCTGAAAAGTTGGAAGAATGCAGTTTATCTTTAGTTGGCATGCTTCTTTCTAACCCATCCATTAATTTCCCTGCTTTCCAGACTACTATAAAAAAAGCTTGGCGAGTTGACCGAGCTGACTTTACTCAACGAGAGGGAGGTTTATATGTTATTAAATTTCAGTCGGCTGCTGAAAAAAAGCGTATTCTGGAAGGTGGGCCCTGGCTATTTTCAGGTCATCTCCTTATTTTAAAACCCTGGCAACCCAATACCCCCCTTCATTGTTATGATTTTTCGACCTGCGCTTTTTGGATTCAAATTTTCGGCCTACCTTTGGAATGGACCACTGAAAGTCTGGTAACGAAGGCTGTCCAAGATATTGGTTGGATCCTAGAAGTCCGACTTGACACAAAGGAGGGACCTACTACCAGAACGGGTCGTGTCCGGGTTGAGTTAACTCTTCAAGACCCTCTTAGAACAGGTAAGCTTATCCGTGTTGCTGGGAAATTGCTGTGGTTGGATTTCCGATATGAGCGTCTCTCGCATTTCTGTTACTCTTGTGGGAGATTGGGTCATTACGCCATGTACTGCAAGGAAATACCCTATGATGAAGCTAAATTTGACTCTAGAGACACTATGGTATATGGGCAATGGCTTAAGGCTGAACTCAAAGAACATAGTCCTTTTTGGCAATCTTTCTATGCACCTCCTGCTCTATTAGATCAGCCCTGAAGAATGCACCGAGACACCTCCGTCGCAGCTGCCGAATGCTCCTCCTTTGCCCCTGGCCAGTTGCACCACCAAGGCCATGATCAACCTACCGGTAGCTCCACCATCCCACGTCCCTACAGGAACAAATCAATTGCATTCTCAGATGGACAATATGGATGAAGTTCCTTCTCATACCGCTTTGATACCTGCTACAGTTAAACTGAAGGGCATTCAGCCTCCTACTATGGATACTCAGACCCACAGGAAGCTCAAGCATTCTAAGATGATACCTATTATGAACGCTCCCAAAAAACAGAAACGGTATACACCTTATGACAAAAAAAGTTTATTGCTATATGACTTTGATGAAGCAAACCTGATGGACACACCCGTGCTTGGCATTGAAGAAGACTGCAATCGGGCAATGGTAGCTGGCCCAACACAGCAGTGTGACTCTCCCATACTTATTGCTGACAAGCTCAGTACAAGGGCTGAGGTGGCTTGCCCTCAAAAGCCACCGGTAGCAAAATGAAGATGCTGAGTTGGAACTGTCAGGGTCTTGGGTCTACCCTGACAGTTCAAACCCTTCGGGCCCTTGTGGCTCGAGAACGCCCAGATCTCCTGTTCATAATGGAGACAAAGAATGGTCCGACAAAATAATCAAAAATTCAGAAACAGCTGAAATTTCCTCACTCTTTTTTGGTTAACCCTATAGGTCTAGCAGGGGGATTAGCTATCTTTTGGCATGCTCAACTCAATATCAGTATAGTTCATTCAGATTCTGACTTTATCGATATGTTTTGTACTGATTTGGGGAACCACATACCTACTCGTATTACCTGTATTCATGCACCAGCAGTGTTTAGGCTTCGGCAGCAATTCTGGGAGGTTCTTCGGCGGATTGCAGCAACTAACTCTTTACCATGGCTCTGTATAGGAGATTTCAACGAAGTAATTTACCACTGGGAGAAAGTCGGGAAAAAGTTAGCTGATTTTCATCGTATGTCCTCTTTTCGCGAGGTATTACATGACTGTTCCTTGATTGATATGGAGAGCAAAGGCTGTGCGTTTACCTGGATAAATAACCGTCAGGGTGAAGATAGTATTAAGGAACGTCTGGATAGATCTCTGTGCAACTTTGAGTGGAGGCTAGCTTTTCCGGATGCTGTTGTCAGTGCACTTCCAGCGGTGGGTTCGACCACGCCCGCTTTTTCTGAATTCGTAGCTTCCCCGGCGAGCTCGCCCCTTCATCTTTGAATCATTTTGGCTTGATCACCCTGACTGCAGCAAAGTTATCTCAAATGTTTTGCACCAACCGTCCACTGCTCAACGCGATTTGCCATACCTCTTAAAAAGGGTCAGTCTTGCACTTTCCTCGTGGAGCCGCCGGACCTTCTCAAATGCTAACAAGAGGATCTGCGAACTGCAATATAAACTTGAACAGATCACCAATCAATTGGATACTCCCTATGACAGACATGAAGTAACGGCGCTTCAATCGAACTTCAGCCGCTTTGGCAACAAGAAGAGCGCTTAAGGCTATGCGCTCAAGAATTAAATGGTTGCAATGGGGCGACAAAATACTAAGTTCTTTCACGCCACAACCATTCAAAGAAGGCAGCATAATCGTATTACGATGTTACTAGATGAGGAACTGGGCTGGGTCAGAGATGAAACTGTTTTAAAGGACAAGACTCAACTTTATTTCACCAATCTATATCAATCCGTTGGGTTTCGTGATTATGGGCCAATTCTAGATCAGTGCCCCTGTTTAGTTACCCCTGCAATGAATATGGCTCTCACCGCTAGGGTTACTAAGACCGAAGTCCGTGCAGCCACCTTTCAGCTAGGAGGGAACAAAGCCCCGGGCCCTGACGGCCTCAATGGACTGTTTTATCAATCTAACTGGGACACTCTTGAGGATGTTGTATTCAATTCAGTCCAACAGTTCTTCCTTTCTGGTAAAATGCCATTAGCTCTCAACCAGACTGCTATTACCTTAGTTCCAAAGCTCCCCCTCCCACAGAGTCTCGACCATTACCGTCCTATTAGTCTATGCAATTTTGCCTATAAGATCATTTCTAGAATTCTAGCCAATCGGCTAAAACCTATATTGCCACAGCTCATTTCACCTGAACAATCAGCGTTTGTTAGTGGCCGTCAAATACAGGACAATATTTTGGTGGTTCAGGAGGTAATCCATCAGATTAAAACCAGAAAACGTCGGCGTCAATTCCCGGCAATCATTCGTATGGATATGCAGAAAGCTTTTGACAGAGTTGAATGGGACTTCTTGATGGCTTACCTACATAAGATTGGCTTCCATCCGCAATGGGTTCAGTGGATTTTCCAATGCATATCAACTGTATCTATTAGTATCAAGTTTAATGGTCAACAGTTGGCTTACTTCCGCCCTACTCGAGGTATTCGTCAAGGGGATCCTTTATCCCCGTATCTTTTCATCCTCTTGATGAACCTATTATCTAATCTCATCCATCGAGCCATCGACATGGGACAGCTCACAGGCGTTAAACTTAACAGGTTTAGTCCTACCCTCTCTCATTTGTTCTTTGCTGACGATGCTATTTTCTTTGTAAATGGCACCACTACTGACTGCCATAACCTAGCAAGTATTCTGTCTCAATATTGTTTAGCTTCGGGTCAGTCCATCAATCGAAACAAGTCTGGTATCTTTCTTAGTACGGACTGCCCTAGCCAGCTTAAAGCTAACCTAGCCAGTGAACTCAGAATACCAGTGCTGGAACGAATGGGTAGATATCTAGGCATCCCCACTGATTGGGGTAGATCAAAACGAGAGCTATTTTCATGGATCCTGGGTAAGGTTCATTCCAAATTGGAGGGATGGAAGGAAAATCTAATCTCAAAGGGTGGCAAGGAAGTCCTACTTAAAACTGTTGTGCAGGCCATTCCCCAGTACGCAATGTCTGTTTTTAAAATTCCAATATCTATCTCGTAAATCTATTGAAAAAGTACGCTAGATTCTGGCGAATGACCGTCGGAAAACGGGGATACATTGGAAACAATGGGCTGTGTTGAAAGAGTCTAAGGCGAAGGGAGGACTAGGCTTTCGCGATTTGGCGGCTTTTAACAAAGCCTTGTTGGGTAAACAGGCTTGGCGTCTCATCCAACAGCCGTCCTCACTGTGGAGCAAACTTCTTAAAGCACTCTATTTTCCTACACAAGACTTTCGCTACGCTCGGAAAGGAGTTCGCCCTTCTTGGGGCTAGCAAAGTTTACTGTTAGGAAGGGAGGTAATACTTCCTAATCTACAGTGGTCGGTTGGCGATGGCTCTAACATCAACATCAGGCAGGATCGGTGGCTTCCTAGGGGTATTCTTGGTGGACCTCTGCAGCATGACGAACCAAAAATGGTAGCTGATCTACTCGTTCAAAATTCGAATGACTGGAATATCGAGACTCTACACACATACTATGATGCACAAACAGTACATGACATACTTCGCATTCCAGTGCGACGGCACCTCATCAATGATAAACTAATCTGGACATCTACATCAAGTGGCCAGTACACAGTTCATAGCGGATACCATGCTATCAGAGGAGCAGAAAGAGAGACTCGAACCTTATCTGCCTCATCGTCGTATCAGGTGCCTCCTCTACTTTGGAAGCGTATCTGGAAGCTTCATCTCCCACCGAAGCTCAAGATCTTCTGCTGGAACATCTGCCATAACGCTTTGCCCACTAAGGACAACCTATATCGTCGTCGTATAAGCCCGGATCCTCTATGCCCGCTTTGTCATACCCATCAGCCGGAGACGATTGAGCACCTCTTCTTGCTTTGCCCCTGGACATCTGACATATGGTCTCACTCATCACTCGGTTTTTCTATCGTAAATACAGGTCTTCGCCGAATAGATGAATGGTTCGCTAGCCTACTTTTTGGAAAAAAAAACGTACCTGCCCTGGAGCTTATTATCGTCGTTTGCTGGCATCTCTGGAAAGCCAGAAATAGCGCCATCTTCTCCAATCGCCGCCTGGATCCATCCTCTGTTGTCCTTGCCGCCACAGCCCAACTTCATTCTGCTCAGATCTCCAATCCCTCTCTGTTGCAACATAGTCATCAGACCGAATCTTTAGCTCGTTTCTGGCGATCTCCTCCTCCGGGGACCCTCCGCATCAATATCGATGGGGCTTTCATCCCTGGTAACCTTACCGGATCTATTGCAGTCATCTGTCGTGATCATTCGGGGCTTTTGAAGGATGGTTTCACCAGATCTGTACAGGCAGCCTCCGCTCTGCAAACCGAAAGTCAGGCTCTTCTTTGTGCTCTACAAGCACGTGCTTCAGCTCCCTGCCGAGACTCCCTCTCTGGAGATTGAATCGGACTGCCTCGTCTTGGTTGATGCCCTCAACGGCCGGCAAGAGCCTCCATGGGAGATCCGCCCTTTTTTCCACGAAGCCTCTATCCTTTGTCGCTCTGTCCCTCTTTTGCAAATTAGGTTTTGTGCTAGGGTTGCAAATTCAGTCGCTGATTGGGCAGCGCGTGCACACAACAACGGCTGCCTTTCCTCCTCTTGGGCCGATTCCCCCCCTCCCCCTACTCGACTTGTTATTGTCTGACCTAATAGCTGCTGACTGTATTTCCTCTCTTTATAATTAAGTTTTATTTCCTGCTCAAAAAAAAAAACTTTTTAAACTCGTTACCGAATTTACAAATTGCAAACTCTGCTGGATTTGAAATGATGGCTTCGAAGGAAAATATTGAGGAGTCAAGACTGATGGAGTTTGATGGTTTGTCTTTGACAGATGGATCCTTTCTGTCTCAGACGTGAATTTCAAGTGCGATGATAACTGCCTCGGGAGAAATCGCCACTCGCAAGCCGCCTCATAATCCTGACTCTCTCCTTGACTCTCTCGCACCTTGCATCTCCTCAACCCCGCCGGAGGATACCACGTTTTACCAAATAGCGTGGGAGGAAGAAAATTGCCGAGAGAAGGAGGAAGAAATTGGGAACCGCAAAAGAAGAAACCCAAAGAAGGACACCACATGAATGTACAGGCTGCTCAAGGGTGGGAACCACAATGGATAAAATGATCACATCACTGTGTTGATGAGTGTTTTAATCAAACTAGGACTAGAAAAAGTGCAACTCATATATGTGCATATATTATAATCAACAAGAATACGGCTGATGTATTCATTCTTTTAAAGTTGCATTCGCTATGTAAGAAAATTTTTATTGGGCTCTTTGACATTTAAGTAGTTCGATAATTAAAAAAAATGGAATCGCATATAGTCAATCAATGGCTCTTCCTAATTTAACAACATCAACATGAAACCAGGTGAGCAGTGTCTAAATAGATACAAAGAAGTGGTAATCCAACAAACAAATCAAACCTAATAATGGAACTGCTAACGTTAAGCTGTATTTAATTTACTTCAATTCCATTATTCTCGATTCAGACTAAAATGTTCTTCACTAGATTACTATTCAAAAAAAAACAAAAACAAAAACAAAACAAAACAAAAGCTAAATGCTGATCAAGGAACATAATGCAGCAGCATGACTTCTCCTTGTCGGGCAGCTATTAATATTAGACAAACCTTCTTTAACATATGACTGCACATCCTTTCCAGAGTTCAATTCGAGTGATTTCTTTGCCTTTAAAAGTTAAAGGATTCATCTACAATTGCCATGGTATGTCTAATACAATGAGTAAATCTGAATCTTGTGCTTCTAGATCGTTTCCAAAGATTATCAACATACATTATTCATGTTGAAGTGGGGTCGTCATAGCATAATCGGTTAGAGCAAGATAAAATATTCTCGATCATACTCTTCTTTGGCCACACGCAGAGTGATGGAGGTGAGCAAGATCGTACATAGGTTTGAAGGAAAGTCTCATGAGGATCTCTCTCTGTAGTTCTCCCGAGATCTTTCCGATTCTCGGATCTCCCTCTCTCCTTGTTATGGTTCTTGGAATACACAATGATAATGCAGTTTATTCTTTTTATATGTCCAAGAAAAGAAAGATTTCAAAATTGGGAGGAGTGATTTCATCGTATGAAGGATACGACTGTTACGTATTATGCACTATTCTAATTTTGTGGATATCTTTTTCATTTTTTTTTGGTCAAATCATTTTGTGGATATGGAAAGCTAGGAAGCATTGACACTTTTTGAGAGTTTTTGTGTCGTGTCGAACACTCTAACACGTGTCCGACACTCTTCGAGACTCGGTTAACAGATGTCAAAAAATCCAACACCTAGTCAATTCTCCCAACATTCTCCAACATGCAAGTCAGGAATTTCAACGTGTGAGTTCAAAATTCCAGCACTGAATCAATTTTAAAAATTTTCAATAAGCGAGAGGTCAACATATAAGCATGTAAAAAATAAAAAATAAAATAAAAAAATAAATGGGGAAAGAAAAAAAAAAAAAACTTAGTTTTTTGACTTTTACTTCCTATGACACACAATTCACCGTCAAGTTTTTTTTTTTTCTCTTCTCTTTTGACATGCTTTGACATGCTTTGACATGCAAGTTCAGAATATAGATTGCTTTTTTTTTCTTCCAAGTTTTATGGATTATTGGAATAGAGTTGAATTTTTCAAATTAAAATAATGAATAATATTAATAAATTGTGGATTAATGTTTTTAGTGTAAATTCATTTAGGCTTTTTTTTTATTATTATTCATTATTTGTGAATTTGAATCAAATCAATTTGATTAAAATAATTATAAAAATAATAATTTATCAGGTATATATAAAAATATACATTTAATGTACAATATGTCCCAATATGTTGAAATTCTCTTCTTCTTTCTTTATTAACAATATGTTCGTTTTTCGTGTTGTGTCGTGTCGCATAGCACCTATCGGGGCTACTTAGATGATAAGTAGTCTCATTTGCATTTTCTTACTTGGTTTATCAAGATTCACAATCCACACAAAATATATACTTCACATTCATTATTGGGCGATTGACATAGAAAAAAAAATAATTTACACAATCGACTTCAAGCACACGTCACTCATCACACAATAGATGTGTAAGAATACTTTTACACTAGCAATGGAACTAATGGTAATCCATAATAGTGATTGATTTTATTTAGGAAGCCAAGAAGCGTATTTCCTTAACTATGTTGGCTTAGATGGAGATCTTGTATACAATATCAAGATATGATTTTGTAGGCTCGAAGACAACAAGGCTTTTCGGGGGGGTTTTGGCTCGGATGATTTGGCTCGAGATTTAGATATGTATTTTGTACTTCATCCTGGGTTTAAGTTTATTATAGTTAAATGGGTTCGCTACCTCTTCAAAATAGCACTACCAAGCATAATTTTTCAAATGATAATTGGACAAAGGAGAGATGACTTGATGAAGTCTGTAGCTATAGTAAAATCATTACTTGATAATCACGTGGTATCTGGTAAAAAAATAAAAAGGCACAAAAAGTGTTATTATTGATTTATCAAAAACCACAAACACTTTATATGATTACAACACGGGTTTTCTCGTTAAGGATGTGTCCGGAGGATTCCAATGATCACAAAAATCATACTTCTTGGTTTCACGGTTGAATAAACATGGACCATCAGGTAATATGTTCCAGAAACAGTCGTAACAAAGGGGGCGACGACGATCAATTTTTTATATATCGTAGTAGTGAAAATTTCCTGGCCATTCAAAGCTGCAGAAAAACAATGTTGTTCCCCAAAAGTTGGGTGTGAATTGAAATCCCCAGTAGCCTGCTTGGGCAACTACATGGAAGCCTAAATCGTCATCTCTTGAATTGCAGTGAATTGGGGGGCTCACTTGTCCTGGTAAATCGTTGGTCATCTGAACATACACTTGCTCTCCACAACCACTCCGGAGCGAAATGAGCATGATGGTTACAAATATGAGGGAAATAGTTAAGGAATAAGTCATTTTGATCAACTTTTGCTTTGAAAATGACTCAATTGTATTTCATATATAAAGCAAATGGAAGAGTGACTTGTATGGTAGAAAATGTTATTTAATAAATTGTATCTTTTTTTCACAATTCGTTGGGATTTCTAAATAGATGTTTGGCCATTATATTAAATGACGATAGTTTTTAGAATGGTAAAAAACAGAATTCTGTAGCTGTCTTTTCTTTTTGGAGCATTTCTATTTGGTAAACCAATAATAAATGTCACATATTTAAACGGAATGGATAATCCGTAGGAGGAGGATTGCTAACACTTACCTAAGTAAACAATAAGGCCATGAAAATTCACCTACTCACAATAAGGCCATGACAATTCGCCTACTCACAATAAGGCCATGACGATTCACCTAATCAAGTCAAATTTGAGACTATTGACAAACTTAGTAGCTATACTGATTCTACGAAGGGTTAGTGATCCACACAATGAAATTGTCCAATCAACGCTAAACATATATGCGGATGCCAATTTAGTCCTAATATCTCTAATTTTATTGATTGAGTCCTAAATCTTTTACAAATTTTAGAGTGAAACATTGGTTGAGAAATCATTCACAGTAAAAGATTGCTTTTTCCTTACGTATGGTTAAAAGCCAAACAAGTGAGAAAGAGAGTTCCCTATGCCCTAAAATGTCTTCTTTAATGAAAGAGCTTGAAGATGGGTTTTCAGCATTGAAGAATTTGATAGGGTTCGAGCAAATATATTATCTAATTCATTGGAGAGGCCGTTCGAGAAATTTATTAGAATCAAGTTCATTTGGTAAAGATGGTTATAGCAAATTGGCTACTTTCAATTTTGGAGATTAAGATAAATGAAATTCATAAATGAGTTTTCACACAATAGAAGGGTCAAATGCCGGAGCATTCCTTGAAGGCCATTAATTCAACAACTTTGAATATAGTAAAACTTGGAGTCCTGTATTCCTTATATTGTCAAGGTCTTCTAAATGTCATTATTACATTTCTTACTTCTAGGCCTTTATAAGTCTTAGTTGTGACGAAGGTTCCAAGAGTCAAAGTTCTAGTTCCTTGGACTTTATTATGCTTTCTTGTGAAACTAGTTGTCTTTTGAGTGAGTCTAGGAAATTACTTATTGCTTGGAGGGTTGTTCCATGCTCATTTATATAAGCATGCTATGATGATTTTTTTTTTTTAAAAGAGTAAGACTCAATTGATTTATAATTAATTTGAGCCTTTGGCCTAAGAACAAGAATTTTTTCTTATTTTACTTTTATCCCTTACATATAGGCTCGCGCTCTTTCCACCCCTTTATTGGCTCCTAACACCTCCTATGATATTGAATTGACAACATTATCCCTTATAGTCCCACTCTTGATTTAAAATTATTTCTTAC
The DNA here is from genome assembly GCA_014182695.1 of Eucalyptus albens. Lineage (NCBI taxonomy): Eukaryota > Viridiplantae > Streptophyta > Magnoliopsida > Myrtales > Myrtaceae > Eucalyptus > Eucalyptus albens. Next base: position 39,616,290 of record CM024653.1, on the reverse strand, counting down.
CTTTTTCTTCTTCTTTTTATAATTCCATTGAAAGAAAAATTTATCCACATTCCTTCCAAATAATTTTTTTCACCCTAGCTGCTTCTTCTGCACCCATTACATTTCAACGTTTGTTTATGCTTGTCTTATTTTAATATATTCTCCATTATTATAATCTAAGAAAGTACTAACCATATAATCTGAGTAAAAATAATTAATTTTATCTATGAAGTGTAACTTTATTTTCCTAGAGTATTCTCATGATTGTGAATTTTTCGATTTTGATTTTCACTATGAATTTACAAGAATTTACTCCAAAATTGAATATTGTGGTTGATGTATGCATTATACATAATTTACTCAAAGGTTATCCTCTTAATTGTGCTTAGGTTATTTTTTAAATATTTTCCCAGTAAAAAATAAATATAAAAATAATTAACAAAATAATTAGTTTTTTTTATCAAAAATACAATAATCAGTTAACTATCTACCAAATAAAATATTCTTTGGGGGAAGAAGTAAACAAATTTTGTTTGAAATGAGAAAAAAAGAAGAAGAAAAACCAAGAGAAAAAAAGAAAAAAAGATGGCAAGCATTAGTCTTAAATCAAGAGCAAGCCTCTTATTTAACCTTAAAAATTGTTATATGTCAGGAGCATGATAATTTCATCTCTAGTAAAATTGAAACAAAAGAAAAAGAAGAAAAAAATGTAAGAAATATTCTTAAATCAAAAGTGAGACGCGCAAGGTATAGTGTAGTTATTTCAATGTAAATTGAGATGTCAGCACTTAAAAAAGGATGGAAATAGCGTGAGCCTATATATATTATCTTTGGGTGGTGAGTACATCAAAAAGTTCTCACTTTTATTACTTTCTACTTCTCTACGGTCTTTCTAACATCATGTATGCTTTTTAACCATGCTTTTTCCTTGCTCCTCCCACTACTGAACAAATAAATCAATAAATAAATTATCACCCTATCCGTTGTTGTCTTCTACTGGTTGCCGCAATGACGCCGGGTTATTCTTTTGAAATATAAATCGTCATTGTGACTTGAATTAGTCCTTAGACTCTTAAAAAAGTTTGGCTGTTAATCCACGGAACGTTTATCTTATGAATTTTCTAATTTAGGCCATCATCATTCAGGTAAGTCTTATTTTTCTGTCCGGCATTTAGGATATTCTCACATTGAGATTTAATAAATTCTAATGGGCTAATACCTTGAAAAACCCCAAACTGGTACACTTGTGACAAATTTACCCCAAACTATTTTTTTGACCATAAAAAACCTCAAACTGGTAAACTTGGGACAAATTTACCCCGATTGATTATAAAAAACCCTAAACTGGTACATTTATGACAAATTTACCCTAAACTAATTTATTCGACTGCAAAAAACCCTAAACTGGTAAATTTGTGACAAATATACCCTATGCTAAATTGAATTAATACCACAAAAAAATTATAAAAATTGTAAACTATGACAAACGGAATTTAAAATCCTAAATTGGTATACTTGGTTAACCGTCACGTGTCATTTAACTTAATAATTTGAAAATAAAATTTAACGAAAACTAATATAGGGTAAATTTGTCACAAGTGTACCAGTTTGGGATAAATTTGTCAAAAGTATACCAGTTTGGGGTTTTTTATGGTCAAAAAAATAGTTTGGGGTAAATTTGTCACAAGTGTACCAGTTTTGGGTTTTTTAGGGTATTATCCCAATTCTAAGGCTCCTGTATCTCCGTTTTTAAGTCCTTATTAAAAGGAAATCATTATCGGTACGGATAGCTACTGCAAGTTCTTCACTTTTCCATATTATTATTATTATTTTTTTGGCATATTTTCTAACAATAAATCAAGAGAGATACTTTGATGAGAGAGAGAGAGATGCTGTTATCGAAATACGCAATAGTAATATGGAAATAGAAAATTTAGTACCATGGCATGTTAGTTCGATTAATTCTAGGGTTCGATATTATTCTTGGAAACCTTAGCGTTGCTGTCACATGCCACGTGTAGCTTTAATTGGCGATCAAGCCTTCCTAACAAAGTTTCCTCTTTGGTCTTAGAATCCTTGTCCCACTTGTTCTCTTACTTTGATCCGCTAATTCTTTATACTTCACTCTTTCACATTCGCTTTCATTGCTCATGAGCCTAAACACCTCCTTTTGTTTCCTACGAACCAAAACATCCTCGGAGTCAGTTCATCCTTCGTCCGAACTAAAACCTTCACAGTTCAGGTACATCTTTTAGCCGATCCTCCCATTAAAGATGTGCTCATCGAGACGCTATCACCTCCACCTCGAGTGTTCAACTAGTGTCGGCGACATTGGGTCATTGTTCAGCCCACTATCCATTCCCATAATCACGGAGAAGTTCCCAGCACAACCCACCATTGTGAAGCCCTCTCAAATCACGAACACGGGGTTGAAAGACTCAAAACCAGCTAAGCCATCGAACTCATCAAGACTCTCGCTCCACTGTTCCGAAACCTCTCAAAAATCTGGCAAACTCTCGAAACAAGCCACGCCTGCCATGGCAGGATTACTAGCTCATGTTTCAGCAAACAATTCTGTGTCTAAAGATAAGGAATAGCACTTGACATGGCACGACCACAGGTGATCGAGGGGATATTTGTTATCATGTGGCTCAAGCGAGAGCTATCAGCAACATAGAAGATTCACAAGGATGATGAATTGGGGTTATTTGAGGAGTTTATGAAGAAGTGTATATTTTGTAAGAAGGAATTCAAGCCGGATAGGGATGTCTACATGTACAACAAGAGACTGGATTGTAAGATGAAGTCCTTGAGGAAAGATTTGTATGGACTTGTTAGGGCTTAATTTTAGAGATTGATGCAAGAAGTAAACTCTTTAGTAGTGACCACGGTCAATTTACCTATTTCTGTAATGATGTTTTTACATATCTAAACGCGGCATGAGAGACCAATCCTAAGGTTTCCAAACCCGAACATATAACTAACAACCTGAAATTTTCTGTCGGATGGTTATCTGTTAGGATCATTTGAATATATATTAATATCTGGCTAATCGAAAAAATTTGCCATGTCATTGAACTTTTTAGGAAAGTGAAGGGTAGTGACTATCTATATCGATTTCTCCTTTGTTATGGACGGTTAGAGGGAGATATAGTATATATCGTCTTAATAATTAGTTCCTTTTGGGTTTAGTTGAAAACACAAAATAATTTGGAATTCTTAGGCCCCGTTTGAATTTATATTTGTTTTAATTTATTTAAATGTCTCTCAAAAGTGAGAATAATGTTTAATTAGGTTAAATCGTAAATGTTAATACTTTTTTGAAGATTGTTGCAGAAACAAAAAAATAAGACCTGTTTGAATGGTCACATCCTATATTAGAAAATTCATCTCATAACATCGTTACAAACAATTGCCTAAAAAAAAAGGATACTTAATATTCAAGAGTTAGGATGGGCAGTCGATAACAATAGCCTCCCCATTACACAAACAAGTCCTTCTAGTTAATGAGATGGAAACTTATCGGTATTGCTATTACTAGATGAATTTTGGTTAACTACCCATTATATATTGCCCGTTAGATGTTGAGTTACACTTATGGTTAGACTGCATGTGCAAATTGCCTAGCAAAATGAGTTATCCAACCCAATAATTTGAGTGATGATCATGTATTGGATAGGCCACCAACAGGTTCGCTTCCTTTGTTAGTAGGCGATCAAATTCGTTCATGTTTTATTAGGATAGTAATGATGTAATTTTCGGGCTTTGTCCCTGTTGGGAATGTCGGATCCCCGAAAACCGAATTCGACACTAAATCGAACCCCTAAATCGAATGCGGAAGACAAGCTCGGGAAAATCACGTATCATCAATCCTAAAGCACACCACGGATTCGAGCGTACCTTGTTAGCCACAGATTAAACACCAATGCTGAAGATCGAGGAAGAAATTATGATCCCGTTCGATCCGATGACGTCGATTAGTCTTGAAGGGAAGATGGTGTCGCCGTTTGTGCTCGTTTTTCTTTTGGAGGGAGAGAGGGAGAGAAAACGTACATTCTTATGCCAAAAGGTACGTTCTCCCTCTCTCTCCTCCCTTATATACATTCCTTCAAAAACTGAAATGTACCCCTTCATCCATGGGCCCTAATTTTGTGGGCCGGGCTTTTAGGCCCAACATGGGCGGACGGGCCAACTTAGGCCTATCACATAAAACCATCATCTCTCACTCGCACATGGTGGGCCGAACAAGATTCTCTTTACCTCTCCTCAACATTCATACCGGTGAATAATCCGTGCGACCAGCATACTTTGAAAGCTCGTTGCTATACATCTGTTAGGAATATATAGCAGCTCATAATGAGCATCACATCCTGAGTAGATTTAGTATGCAGTACCCTAGATCGATCGATCACATTTATATCTCTCTTGATCTCTTTTAAACAATCATATATATATATCTATATATATATTGTATTCACAATTATGATTATCCCAAAGACAGTCATAATTGGTTAATCGGTGAATACAAAACTACAATGTGATTCTCCAAATTCGATCTTCCTCTTTCCTTCAAACTCTCAATTTCAGTTTAGCTTGCTTTTCTAGAAATGCCCCATTGGATCGAATCATCTCATCACCATTGGCAACATCCTAAGATAGCAAACACTAAATAGAAATATTGAGAATAAGTAAAAGTCATGAGGGGACTAAAAATTGAAGAACTATTTTCCTCAAAAGTCTCACACGACATAAAAGTTGAGATCAAACTTTTTGCCACTCTTATTGGTCGTTTCATGCATATGTAGTATGAAATACGTATTACGGTATTAACGCATTTCCCATGGAGCGTATGTCTACACCTTCAATACCGTACAGATGATAGTTCAGACATACCCAATGTCTAACTTGAGTTCACGTATCTACTCATTCAAAAAATTCATCATAACTCACATCTGGCATTTTAGACAGATAAAGTAAAATATGTTGGGTATTTTACTTTCGGACATAGTAAGTATTATATCATCATCTTAACACTTAGTTAAGGCGACATACGTATTTTAAGCTTGAGCTCTCGATTATCACCTAGATAATAAGCTTAAAAACAGTCTCATATCTATTTATCACACAGTAAATAGAGGCGATTACCCGTGTGAGGGGGCTAATCTTATATCTATCCGACATACTTTCTCAACTTAAAGTAATACACTAAGCATTAAGATGCATAAAGATCAAATAAAAATTCATAGACATTAATGATGAAAAACACAAATTCATCAAATATGAACACTTAGGGAAATTACAATCCAGTACATCAGACTCTACACAATCCTAGAGATTTCATTTGGCCACAAAACACATTTCTAGATATTGACTTTGTCATAGAATCTGCTACCATTCTATGCGTAGTATATACTCTAAGTTCATGTCTTTTCGTGCAACCATATCTTTGACAAAATTATACTTGGTATCTATGTGTTTGGTCTTGCAATGATATTTTGGATATTTGGTGTACGCTTTTGCTGTTTGGTTATCACAGTTAACCAACAATGGATCTATAGCACTTCCAATAACACCTAAATGATCCAATAATCTCTTAAACCAAACATCTTCTTATATTGCTGCTGATAATGCCACGAACTCAGTTTCCATCGTGGACAAGACTATACACTTTTGTTTCTTACTACTCCAACATATAATGCTATTATTCGATAAGAAAACAAACCTAAAGGTAGATTTTCTTTCATCTAAATATCCTCCCCAATCAGTATTTGAATAGCCTTAGAGTCGCAGGTCATTTTCTTTATAACTCATCGTATAATCAGCAGTCCCCTTTAAATGTATTAGTATTCTCTTAACGGCTTTCCAATGTGATTGACTTGGGTTGGATTGGTATCTATTCACCATTCCAACTGCAAAACATATGTCAGGTCTTGTACACATCATAGCGTACATAAATCTTCCAACAGCACTAGCATAAGGAACATGTTTCATTTGTTCCTTCTCTTGTGGAGTCATTGGACACAGTCTATAGCTCAATCCTTCACCTTTTGCAATAGGAGTGTCTATGGGTTTACAATCTTGAAATCTTAACTCCAAGAATGTATGCAACATCACCCATGTCTTTCATCTCAAAGTTGGAAGATAACCAACTCTTGACAGTATTAGCAAACTCCATATTGCTTTCGGCAATTAGTATATCATCAACATATAATGATATGATTACAAATTGATCATTGGATCTTTTGATATATACACAATGATCCTCATCAATCATTGTAAAATCATATGCCATTATGGCATTATGAAAACGTATATGTCATTGTCTTGACGACTGCTTAAGGCCATATATCGACCTCAAAAGTCGACATACCTTTTTTTCTTGGCCTTTCACTATGAAACCATCAGGTTGTTCCATATATTTTTTCCTCTAATTCTCTATTGAGGAAAGCAGTCATTACATCCATTTGATGTAACTCAAGATCCATACTTGTCACTATTGCCAGAATAATGCGAATCGAGATAAATCTCATTACAGGAGAAAATAATCATTCATAATCAATTCATTCCTGTTGATTATACCCCTTCGCCACAAGGCGAGCCTTATGCTTTTCTATTGAGCCATCAGCCTTTTGCTTTATTTTGGGAACCCACTTGTTTTCAATAGTTTTGCGTCCTTTTAGAAGATCAACCGGTTCCTAAACATGGTTTGACTTCATTGACTCCATTTCCTCTTTCATTGCATGAATCCATTTTTCCTTACTAGGGCAATCTAGAGCCTCAGTAATATTTCTTGGCTCATCCTTATCTTGCGGAGCAATCATAAAAGTTTCACCTTCAATGTCGAAACGTTGACGGGGAATACTTTGGCGACTTATCCGCCGTATGGGAGATTGTATACTTTGCACATCATTCCCATTATGTTCCCACTAAGATTAGATAATGATGACGTCATCTCATCATGTGGTTGCAATTGAGAATGATTTGAATTCAATTCATCACTTCTCATATTACTCCTACTTAGACGAACTCCATTAAGTTTATTATCTTGATCCAAGGTTTCAAATAGGGAATAATTTTCACCTATTTCGCCATTCTTAGGAAATTCATCCTCTAAGAATGTGACATCTCGTGGTTCAAATTCAGTTATACTTCCATTTTCCTGCTCACCTATGAACACATATACCCTTTCGAGTGTTCGGAGTATCTTATAAAAATACTCTTATTTCCTTTGGGACCCAATTTCCCAAACTTGTAAGAGGACTCATGAGTATAGGCAACACAACCCCATGGCTTAAGAAAACTTAAGTCCGGTCTTCTATCTGTCCATAACTCATATGGAGTGGAAGCAACTGATTTAGAAGGCATTCGGTTAAGTATATAGGCAACAATTAACAACGCATCACTCCAAAAAATGATAGGTAAGTTAGCATGCGCCATCATGGACCTAACCATTTCCAGTAGGGTTCTATTTCTTCTCTCTGCAACACTGTTTTGTTGAGGAGTATATGGAATAAACAACTGTCTTTCTATTCCTCTTTCATCACATAATTTTTTGAACTCATCAGATAAAAATTCTCGACCTTGATCGAGTCCCAATGCTTTTATTTTCTTGTTTAATTGATTCATAAACCTTTTGAAACAACTTAATGCTTCAGATTTATGAGAAATCAAATAAACATATCCGAATTGAGTATAATCATCTATAAAAGTGATGAAATAAACAGTCCCATGCCTTCCTCTCATATTCATTGAATCACAGACGTCAGAATGGATTAAATGCAGAGGAAATTTAGCTCTTTTACCTTTTCCAAATGGTTTCCTTGTCGTTTTCTCTACTAGGCAATGCTCACATATGGGCAAATCGACTTTTTCAATGTTGCCCAACAAGCCCTCTTTGGCTAGTCTATTTATACGTTGTTGGCCAATATGACCAAGTCTAGCATGCCAAATATTCACATCATTATCATATGAAGTAGAAGACATGAAAAGGGAATAAAAAATATTGACATCACCACAGTCAACATTTAGTACAATAAAATCATCTAAAAAATGACAACAACCATAGTAGTTTGTATCCAAATACAAATCTACACCTCTATTATGGAAGTTCACATTAAATCAAGCTTAACCAACACCAAAACAGACATTTAAATTTCGACGAATCTCCAGAGCATATAAAACATCATGTAGAAACAAGATGCGTCCACCACGCATGTTCAATTTGACAGGTGCCAATCTTTTTAACTTCATTTCTGGAGTTATATCCCACATGGATCCATTTAATTCTAGTTGGTATCGTCGAAATTCCACGAAGGATCATCTATCATTCGTTGTATAGTCTGTCGCTCCTGAATCCACAATCCACAAAGGATTGGATTCAGCCAATAATATAGAACTTGACACATAAGCAAAGTTCTCAAATGTACAAAAGGTGTTTACCTTTTTCGGCTCACAACAATTGCGAGCATAGTGACCTTTCTTGCCATAATTGTAACACCTCCCCCTTGACATTTTCTTCACTTGAGGACGTTTTCCTCTCTTGTGTTGGTTAACTCTTGATTTCTTGCAATAAGGACTTGATCATTTGCATTCCCACATATTGAACGAATCAATACGCTTGCGTTTAAAGCTCAAAGCCATTTCTAAGCTAGAACCAGCATTGCAAATGTCTATTTTTTGACTCAAATGCCGTTAAGCGATCATCTACTATCTCAAGGTGGCGCACAGCATCCTCAAGATCTTCCATAATATGGTCAAGAGCTTTTAGTGCTTCTTGCTTTTCCAGCACATATTGAATCTTAATATTCAATATTTCACAATTGTTGCGTTCATATTAGCAATTACGTTCTTAGTTGCTGAAACCATCGATCTAAACACATCAGACATATATGCACGAATAATTAATGCCTATCATTTATGCATCCATATTTGCACAAACCCATCATATTAATGAATACTTTCAAGTAAGATTTCAGAATCAAAATGTCACTATGTTTCCAATCATCCTCTAAAAATCTTAACTCAAAATTATTATTAATATTAATGAAAGTTGGAGGATTGTTTTTTAGTGATTGTTTTTTAGCGCAGCGTTGGCCGTCAAGTTGGTTCAATTGATGAGAAAAATCATGAGATGGGCGATGGCATCTTGGTTAAATTTATGGGCATCAAATTAGGTTTATTTTAGGGAGAATTGAAGAGGAATTTGGACCAAAATTGGATGGAGGAGGTGCAAATTCATAGGCCAAGGGTCCCTCAACCTTTTGGATCCTTTGGGAAGCTTATTGGGGAAGCCAAGCGGTTGCAATTTGGCTAAGGATGCTAGCCAAGGTGGTGGGGGCATTACAATGAGTATTTTGGGATAGAATGAAGACTTTTTAGGCAATGGTGGCCCCCCTCCAATCTTTAGCAACCCTTCTTCTTCATTTCCAACCACCTTTCTCCATTGTTGAAGCCTTTTGTGAGCTCAAAGAACCAAAGAAACCAGCCCTCACTTCATTCTCTCTCCCCCTCTTCAGCCCCAAGAAATCATAGCCCTTTTCTCCCATGTTTTTCTTCTCTGCCTATTTTTGCTCCAGCTGACCTTTAAAACTGAGTTAAAAATCATCTTCCTATGAGAATTAGCCTTCGTGCCACCCACCACCACACTCAGAAGGCCCAAATCGTTCAGGATGACCCACTCGCTCGCCCAATGGAGCCGCCGGCCAACCCGTACGCCAGTTAGAAGAAACCGGTCACCGTTTCGTCGGTCCACCTGGCAGCTTGCACTGCTTCGCCTATTTCACCTGTTTCAGCTATTTTTCTTCCATTTTGACCTTACCTCCTCCCATACCAACCACCAGTAAGTCTCCCTCGACACCCAGGTGCCACTAGTTGCCAGCCAACCCCTTGCGGGAGATCCAGCCAAGCCGTTCAACCTCTCTCCTCCTCTAGCTGTTCGGTTTCCAGAGTTACTATGGGAAGCAGAGCTTGTGGTTGATGTTCTAGCCCCGGGACCGCCTTGGATCATTGTGGTTGAGATTCCCGAGCGTAGCCTTCATTGTTATCGTCGCGTTCGTGTCTCTAGCCTGCTTAATGGGTAAGTTTAGCTCATAATCCTTTGATTAGTGCCTAAACTTACTTAGGATGATAATTATGCTTAAGGGTTGTTTAAATTAGTTTAAGAATGGATTAGTAATAATCTAGAATGGTTATATTAGCCTTATAATAGATTAGTGTTAATCTAATTAGTGAAATTAGCACCATTGAAGTCGGATTAGTCCAGTTCAATGGACTTTCTGCAGTTCGAATTTCTCAACCCTTGCCATTTGCCATTTTTTTAGATCGAAACAGGTTGCAAATTTGAGGTTGATTTCTTTTAGAGAAATGTTTTAGACATCTTTAGTTATAACATATATTTTACTCATGATTTTTAGAGACTTCTAAGTATGAAATTTCAGCTCCGTCATTTCCAAACAGAATCTCGGACTATGCTAGAATTTGTGACCTTTTGGGATTCTAGGGGTTATTATTAACTCTTAAGATTCGAATTTCAAAATAGTTTCTTCATAGAAGTTGTTTTTCATCTCTTAGTTTAACATAATCAAATTTCAGATCAAATGGACAAGTTTTGGATCTCGAACAAAACTGATTTTGGAAAACAAACTTTCTAGAAACAGACCCAGTTTTTGTACTGCATTGAGCGATTTACCAGGATTAATCTAAAAAGATATGCATTTAGATGTCCTCATAAAAATGTTTTTTTATGTGTCATTTACAACATATTCAAATTTCAGAATTTTTCGAACTCTTTTGATTAAGTTTATGGATTTAAACTTGGAGACACGCGAGGGCCTGATTTCTACCAATTATGACTGATTTTAGTTTGGTGATGGTTCTTGATACTTTGCTTGCTTTAATTAATGTTTTTAATGACTTATGGATTTAATTTGTTAGTTATTTAATTCTATAAAATTACTGTTCATACGAACATTGTTCATGAAACACTGTTCACATGCACTGTTCACATGTGCTGTTCAACCAAGAAGGAAAAGTTGCCTAATTTCATGTGTTTTAATTTTATGATGTGATTTGAGTGCATAGATGCATGGGCATCCACATGAATCGAGTGATTTTCACTAAAAAATGGAAATATGCGTTGTCCGAAGGACACCGAAATGGACTGCCTTTAGGGCAAAAATGATTTGAAATTTTATAGGCAAGCATGGTGCATTGGTTAAATGCTTAAAGATAAGAATTGAGTTTTAATGGTGTGCTTGCGTGATCAAAAGTTGGACCGCCACCCAATGAGAGTTTGGGGGTGATACCCGATGAGAGTCGGAAGCCGATCGCAGTAGATTCTGAACCGATGTCTCTCTTTGGGAAACCGTCTAAACAGGAGTTCTAGACATAGCCGTGCCCGACAAGGCGAGACGAAACCCGATATTTATCAGTAGCCCGACGGGAGTCGGATGAGCGCTGACTGGGAAGTTAGCCATGGCCGAGAGGTCAATAATAACTAGAGCACGCATGAGTTTTGAGCTCAATGGTCATTGAATGGAAAGTTAGCCATGACCGAGAGGTCATAAATTAACCGAATTGTCAACTGGGAGTTAACTGTGGCCGATGGGCCATAAGAACTGGAAACACGCATGAAGTGTGAGATAGTTGTGCCTTATTATAAGGTAAAATTGTATAGCGCGGTATGGGACGTGTCATAACAATTTCACCTTATAATCGGGACCCGTGTGATCAAGTCATACATGATAAGTGGCGCACTAAAGTGCAAGAGTATATGTGAATCATGGAATCTTTGGTTTTGACTATACATGAATTGAGCACATTATTTATGGTACGCACGCATGAATTGATATCGTGTAGGGTGTGGCAATGGTCAGGTGAAATCGCTTGTGACGCAACTCGCATGTAATTGATGAACTACATCATCTAATGGCTATGTGCATTGTGTGTATCGTGCCAAATTATAACATACAGGTATGGCATAACAGGTAAGGTTGCATGTGAACTGACTATTGAGTGTTGATTGTTGATCTTTGGTTTGTTTGTGGGGTAGTTCTGAAGAGATACCCTGAGTTAAGTTGGTGTTCTAATTAGGGGACTACGGGGAGGACTCGCTGAGATTTATATCTCACTGGTTATTGTATAACCATTTTCAAGTCCCTAATATGAAGAACTCGGAGCTTGAAGCGGAAGGGTCAGGAGTGTAGGTGGCTCAGTAGTTCTTTTTAAGATAGACCTTTTGTATACGCTTTAGGTGTTTATGAAAGTGTATTTGATTTGAAACTAGTTGTCCTTCTTTTCTATCTCATGTATGTTGTTGTCAAGAGATTAGTTAATTCACTTTCGCATGTGCAATAAAATGAAAAAGGTCGGCAACGAGTCTTAGGAACGTCACAAAATTTTATCGATCACCGAAGGATGTGCGCACGCTTGAGGTTCAGGGCGTGACCCGGCCGACTGACGGTGAGGACTGACGGTGAGGACTTGCGAGCCCTCACCCAAATCTAGGGCAAGGGTCATAGGCGGCTGCCCTTAGCTTAGCCAAGCGAGAGTTATTGACCCTCGTTGAATCTGGGGGGGCCACAACCCTCGCCCCAAATCTAGGCGACTTGCGGCCGCTGACTAGGGTCATCGAGGCCGTGGCTCAATGACCCTAGGCAACCCTCCTCGCCTTTTCGGCGATGGCAACGAGGGCTGAGCCTTCAGTCACCAACTACCTTATTCCTTTTTTTTTTAAATATAGTTTTAAATTTAATTAAATTAATTTTTATATTAATTATTTACCCATGTCAGTGTGCAAAACAACATCATTTTGCACTTGTCTCGCCAGAAAATCACCACATCAGCGTTTTGGCCAAATTTTTTAGCCGTTGGCACTTAAATGATCAATTTTGCTTCAATTTTAGTGCTTAAGTGTCACTTTTTTAACTTTTGACACTTAAGTGTCCTTTATGCCAAGTTTTGGCACTCCATGTGTCCCAATGTCCAAAGTTGTTTGCATGTACGTTGATCACTCATTTTGCTCGTTAGATTGTCACTCCAATCAAATCGCTTTGGGCAGGTTTAAAAGAAAAGATTTCGGACCCGGCAACGAGGATCAAAAGACGATGAAGATCTTAAAGAAATATTTAAATCAGTTACATATGCACCTTTGGAGGGGACTTCCGACTTTATTTTGTAGATTGATACAAGAAGCCGAAAATCTTTATTATTGAGGATTTATCTAGATTGTGTGATGATTTTATTTTATTTTTTGCATATGCATACAGCGTAATTATCAATATGCCCCTTGTAATGAGTTGATAATCAAACATCTACATGGCAAATAATGTTTGAGTTCAGGTTAGTGGTTAAAAATAATGAATCAATCCTTTATCTACATGTATATGTGGTTGTTAAATCAGAGTATCTACATGCACTTTTTTTTTTGTGTGCTGATGGTGGAAATAAATCATTACACAAACTTAATTTATGAGTGGATAGGATAGTTCTTTCTTTCACTTTTTCTTTTTGCTAAAAGCATCATGGGTCTTAAACCCGAGCTAACCATAGTGCATTCAAGAAAAGAGAAAACGAAAGGAAAGAAACTAAATGTAACGATGAGAGAAATCGATTTTTAGAAAAATAAGTATTTTCTCTGCATCTATTATTAGAAATGTTGAGTTTTGACTTTTAAATTAAAGATAAGGGTTATTTTAAACCATGCACCTTTGTTTTAAGGTTTTTTGAAGAGAGACTATGAAAGGAATGTGTTTGATAGCATTTCTCCAACCCTAACCCCCATATTATTTCTTGTTTTATTTTTTGTTTTCTTCTTTTTAGATCTTTAGATCTTGCGGCTCATCAAGTGGTTTTTGAGCTTCAGGATTTCTCACTCTTTGTTGAAAATAGTGAAACCCCTCTCTCTCCCCACGGTTTTTTGCATTTTAGGTTTTGCATGTAAATCTTGTGTTTCATATGATTTTAATTTTCCTTTCATTCTTAGCTACTTGTGCGTCAATTGGTGCATCTTTTGGCATTTTTCTACAACAAATTGGTATCAGAGCAGAGGAATTTTAGTCTTTTTTGTTCGAGATGGCATCTATCAAGTTCGAAGTGGCACCCTTCAATGGCCAAAACAATTTCAGGCTTTGGAAGATCAAGATGAAAGCATTATTACGTCGAGAAGGTTCAGTTAAAGCCTTGGACTGGAATTATCCTAACGATATGATTACGATTGAGATTGAGGAGATGGAAAAGAGGGAGCATAGCACCATCCAATTGTCGTTGTCCAATTAGGTGTTTTGCAAAGTCATAGATGAAGAAATGGCTTTAGAATTTTGGAATAAACTTACAAGCCTCTACATGAAAAATCTCTTACGACAAGATTATTCTTGAAGCAATGTCTTTACATGCTAAAGATGCAAAAAGGTACTTCTATCCAAGAACATCTAAATGAATTTAATAAGATCATTATAAATATGAAAAATCTAAATTTGAATTTCAATGATAAGATCAAGCTCTAATTGTGTTATGCTCACTAACGAGCTCATATGAAAACTTTGTGAATTCTATACTATATGCAAGAGAATTCATAACTCTTGAGGATGTGAAGGCCTCGTTGAATTCCGTGGAGATGCATACAAAATCGAATGCAAGTAATAGTGATGATAAAGCTAATGGTAAAATTGTCAAGAGAAGGTCAAATCATCGTGATAGAAGTAGTAATAGTAAAGGGCATTTGAAATCTAGATCACATAAAGGTAAGAGTAAGGTAGAGTGTTACTATTATCACAAATTTAGAAAGGGAATTGCAAAAATGAGTGTTCAATGGTCAAAGATAAGGGGAAGAAGTCGATGGAGAGTTCTGATTCGACTAGTCTAGTGAAAAATAACGAGTCAGCTAATGCAAACAATGTTCTTTCTGTTTTGTCTTCAAATTGTCATGTCGATGATGAATGGATTTTGGATTTAGTATGTTCATATCACATATGTCCACATAAAGATTGATTCCACACATATAAGAAAATTAGTGGTGGTTCAATTTTGATGGACAATAATGCAATTTGCAGGATTGTGGGTGTCAGTACGGTGCAGATTAAATATCATGACAAAATAGTAAGAACTTTGACAAACATTAGGCACATTCTAGATTTGAAGAAAAACCTTATTCCATTGAGCAATTTAGATTCCATTAGGTCCATGTACACAGGTAGATGTGGAGTTTTGAAAATTTAGAAGGTTCATCGATTGTGATGAGAGGTAACATAACGAAAGATCTTTATGTTTTGCAAGGAAGTACCGTTGTAGGCTCTTTATTATCCTCTTCAGATTTTGAAAATTTAATGTTGTGGCACATGTGGTTAGGCCACGTGAGTGAAAGAGGAATGTCTATCTTGAGTAAACATGGTTTACTTATGAGGATTATATGGTTTCACTTAACTTTTACGAGCATTGTGTTTCAAGAAGCAACAGAAAATTAGTTTCAGTATTAGAGTACAATCGATGAACGGTATAGTTGACTATATTCACTCTAATTTATGGGGACCGGCATAGGTAACATCTAAAGGTGATGCAATTTATTTTCTACATTTATTAATGATTTTTCTAGGAAAGTCTGGTTTATATCTAGAAACATAAAAGTGACGCTTTTGATACACTCAAGGAGTAGAAGATGTTGATAGAAAATCAAACTGAAAAGAAGATAAAGTGTCTTAGAAGGGACAATAGTGTTGAGTTTTGCTATTTCAACAAGTATTGTGAAGATTTGGAGATCGTTCGACATCAAACAATTAGGTACACACCTTAATAGAATGGGGTGGCGGAACACATGAATCAGACATTTTTATAGAGAATTAGGTATGCTCTCTAATGCTAGACTTGGGAAAGATTTTTGGACTGAAGCCGTGAACACGACAATTTACTTGGCAAATCATTCTCCTTCTGCCACAATTGAATGTAAGACTCCTAATAAGGTATGTTTAGGTAAACCTTTTGACTATTTTGGTTTAAAAATATTTGGATGTCCCACTTATTATCATGTATAAGCTTGAACCTAGGGTCAAGAAGTGTATTTTCGTTAGCTATGCAAATAGGGTTAAAGGATATAGGCTATGGTGTTTTGACCGTCAGTTATCAAAGTTTATAATCAATAGAGATGTTACTTTTGATGAAAATTCCATGCTTGAAAAGAGAAAGGTTGTTACTGAATCTAGAGGTATATAGGAGGAGAATGTTCGAAAAAGGTAGAGCTTCACATAGAGCATCCACGGAGAACATTTGAAGATGTTCATATTCAGCTAGAAAGTGATAATGAGCAACAAGACTCAAATTCTATCAAACACGAAGTAGAAGAAATTGAATAACCTTAGATTTTGGTTGCAAGGACGGTTGAACGACAAATTAAGCCTCCCCAAAGGTATGATTTTGCCGATTTGGTAATATATGCTCTTACAGTTACTGAAGAGTTTGGTAATGAAAAGACTTCTACATTCCGTGAAGCTACTATTTGTTTTAAACCTAAGAAGTGACTTGTTGTGATGAATGAAGAGATTGAGTCTCTTCATAAAAACCAAACTTGGGATCTTGTAAAATTACCTAAGGGCAAAAGAGATGTTGGGTGCAAGTGAGTCTTAAAAAGAAAAGAGGGGACTACAAGGGTTAAAGATGAAATATTCAAGGCATGTTTGATAGCGGAGGGTTTTAGTCAGAAGGAGGGAATCAATTGCAATAAAATATTCTCTCTAATTGTGAAACATAGTTCCATTTGTGTATCACTCACATTAGTAGCCCTTTATAATATAGAAGTTGAGCAACTTGATGTCAAGACCACTTTTCTACATTGCGAGCTTAAAGTGACAATATATATGTCTCAACTCGAGGCATTCATTGTTGAGAATAAAGAACATCACTTTTGCAAGTTGAAACATTTTTTGTATGGTCTTAAACAATCTCTACGGCAATGGTACGAGAGATTTGATAGCTTTATGTTGAGTTATGGCTATTCAGAAAGTGCACAGATAGTTGTGTGTACTATGAAAAATTGCATGATTGTTCTTTATTTGTTTGCTATTATATGTAGATGACATCCTTATTACAGCGAAAAACATGTTAGAGATACAAAATTTGAAAAAGGTAACTTAGTAGGAAATTTGAGATGAAAAGTCTTGGAGCTACCAAGAAAATTTAAAGTGTAGAGATTTGTAGAGATAAACAAATTGGGAAGTTATTTTTCTCATGGAATAAGTATACTAAGAAAGTGCTTGAGCACTTGGGCATGAAGAATGTCAAACTGGTAAGTACTTCTTTGGCATCCCATGTTAGGCTTTTGGCTTCTTTGTCACCTAAAACCAAAGAAAAGGAAGATGAGATGTTTCGAGTTTCATATTCTAGTGTCATGGGTAATCTCATGTATACTATGGTTTGCACTCGTTCAGATATTTTCACAAGCTATTAGTGTTGTGCATAGGTATATGACATGTTCAGGTAAAGCTCACTGGCAAGCTATGAAATGGGTTCTTCAGTACATCCGGGATACCTTAAATGTGGATTTGGTCTTTGATGGGGGTTGTGATATAAGACATTCAATTGTTAGCTCTGTTGATACTGACTATGCAAGTGATCTCAACAAAAGAAGATTTTTGATAAGTTATGTTTTTATGCTTGGTGGTTTCGCAGTTAATTGAAGAGCAATTTTTGCATAACACGATTTGCTTTGTCTACCACCGAAGTGAAATACATGGTAGAAGGTGAAGCAATAAAGGAAACTCTTTAGTTGAAGCATTTGGTTATAGAATTTAGTGTGAAGTAGGAGGGAACCTCTGTTATCTTTTACAATAATGAAAGCGCAATCCAATCGACCAAGAACGCAATGTATCACGGGAAGACAAAACATATCGGTATCACTTAAATTAGTTGATAAGAGTATTTTAGATCATGTACCTTTATTTTAGGATTTTTTTTAAGGGAAATTATAAAAGGAATGTGTTTAATAACACATCTCCAACCCTAGCCTCCATATTATTTGTTGTTTTGTTTTTTCTTATCTTCTTGTTAGATCTTTAGATCTTGTAGCTCATCAAGTGGTTTTTTGAGCTTTTGAATTTTGTTCTCGTACTCTTTGTTGAAGATAGTGAAACCCCTCTCCCCATGATTTTTATCATTTTGGGTTTTTCACGTAATTCTTGTGTTTCGTGTGATTTCGATTGTCCTTTCATCCTTTGCTACTTGTTCTTCGATTGGTGCATCTTTTAGTGTTTTTTCACAACAAGAAGAATAACTATTTCTCAACACCGGTGATTATTGCACTATTTTTTCAAAAATAAAGGGTAATCATAGCATGCACGACCATTGTAAGAAAAAAATTACCCAAACAATCTTATTTACCCTTCATTTAATAGCTTTTGCCATTCAGAAACTAAACATAACATTAATGGGAAAATTATCATTTGGCTAATTTAGTCGTAAATATTCTAATTTGGCTAATTTAGTCGTAAATCTTTTAATGATTTGTCAATATAGTTCTTCCAACGATATGGACATCAGCCGTCCTCCATAACATGGTCAGCGCTAACACAAATTATTATTTTTTTCATTTTTTTATTTTTTGACTTTTTTTGAAAATTTAATTATTATTAATCTTTTTTTTCTTTTTGTTTGAAAGGTTTAAGACTGAATTAATACTACTACAATAATTTCGGGACTTTTATGTAATTATTCTTTACATTAATATTTTTCTCTTTAACCTTTTTTTTATGAGTGTGTTATCACTCAAATTTATTTTGTTGAAAATACTTTACTCAAAGTGATTGGCTCGGTAGACGGTTAAAAAGCCGTTTTCTAGCGGGGAGCCAAAACCCAACTGCTTTTGGGCGTGAACCCTCAAACTGTAATCAGACCATTAGCCCACTCTATATAAAAGAGAGTTCCCAACAAAAAAAAAAAAAAAAAAAAAAACCCTACTAAAACCCTAATCAGATTATCCCCTCTCAAACCTACAGATTCATTTCGGATCTTTCTTCTCGAGCATCCATCTTTCATCTCATCTTGGCGTCCCCTTCAATTTTTCCCCATCTTCTGCGAATTCGAGGCCACTCCATCTTCTTCCATCTCCTGAGCGACCACCTAAACACACAGAGACTGGCAAGCAATCATAATGTCGTCCCGAGACATCACATTGTCGATGTCGAGTGTTCCAAGAGCGTAGGAGAAGCCGGCACGTAGCCCGCCACAGAGTCGACATTGGCTGAGAATCTCCGAGATTGGCTCACCGTCGCCGAACACCAGCAAGATCCTAATAGTCAAGAGTCAATCGTCAAGAATATCATGGATCTGACTCGGGATGAAGGCCGTGTTGAGAAGGGCACCGCCTCTCTGTCTCACTGGATTTTTCCAGATTACTCTCTCTCTATTGCTCTAGACTTTTCTCTCCCTCTCTCCAGAATTTTCTCTCCCTCTCTCACCAGATTTTTCTCCGCCATTTTGTTCGTGGACTCCACCGACTTTGGCTCCTATAAATAGGGGCTGTTGTCTCTTGAAGTGATAGAGTTGAGAGGTAGGGTGATAGGGGTCTTGAGTGTGTAAGAAGTGTGAGGAGTGTGTGTACGTAAAGTGTGGGGTGTGTACGTGAGTGTGTGAGTGGGTGGGAGTAGGTGGAGTGAAGTGTAGAGAAATAGAGAGTAAGTGGGTGTGTGAGAGAGTTGTGTCCGTGTGAGGTTTGAGAGGTGTATGAGAGTGGTGTGTAAAGAGTTTGTAATATTGTTTATATAAAATCAAGTGATTATTTTACTTGTACATCCACTTGATTTCTCAACAAGTGGTATCAGAGCAGGTCGTCGGAGGCCGTGCGAAAACAGTGGTCGGGGACCATTGTAAGTGAGCAAGGCGGTCAGGGATCGTCGAGCCAAGGATCGAAGAAGCGAAGGACTTTGGAGTTCTACCAGTGCACAATCTGGGATTGTGAAGTCGGTTGGTCTGGGACTAGGCTTACTTGGTATAGTGCGGGGCATTATACTTAAGTCACGATGGCGGATTTCTCGAGTTCGGTAAGTGGTATCGAGAAGCTCAACAACTCAAATTATAATAATTGGAGTACCCGCATACAATATTACTTGCTAGGACAAGATTTGTGGGATATTGTTGGCGGCAACAACACCACACCACCCACAAATGATAGTGATTTAAGAAAGTGGAACGTCAAGTCAGGTAAAGCTCTTTACGTTCTTGCCGTGATTGTTGATGATGAATTATTACAACACATAAAGAGTGCGAAGACCCCAAAGGAGGCCTGGGATAACTTGGCAACGCTGTTTGCAAGGACAAACGATGCCAAGTTACAATGCCTAAAGAACGAGCTCCTCTCAATCTCGCAACAAAGTATAACGGTAAGTCAATACTTTTCTAATGTTAAATCTATTTGCGAAGAAATTTCAAAATTAGATCCTGAGAATGCCATCTCTGAGACAAGAATTAGAAGAATAATAATTCATGGGTTAAGGCCGAAGTATAACTGTATTGTTACGGCCACTCGTGGATGGGCAAATGAGCCAACTCTAACTGAGTTGGAAAACATATTGGCCAATCAAGAGGCCTTAGATAAACAAATGCCTAAGGTCTCAATTAAGGAGGATGAAAGTGCCCTCTTTAGTAATAAAAGAGGGTTCGAGGGCCAAAATAGAAATAGAGCAAGTGCAAGAGATGGCAAACCATGGAAAAATCATGGAGATTGGTGGAGGCAACCCGAAAAGAAGGGTTATCAGCTAGGGGGAGCTCGTCAAGATCGTGACGACGACAACGACGAAAATAAGAGCAACAAAAGGCGTAGCAAACGGTGCTACGTTTGTGGCAAGGTAGGACATATTGCCAGATTTTGTTGGTATAGGCATGAAGAAGGAAATGTCGTCACTTCCTATAAGAAGGAGATTGAAAGCGAAGAAGAATGGGACTTTCAAGCGCCTGTTGCAATGAAGGAACAAGAAGAGCTTGCAACAGCTTGTATAGTTGAGTTGAATAATTCGACAAGTTCCATCACGACCCCAAATAAGAGCAAGCCAAGGGAGAACTCGAAGAAGCAAATGCCAACAAGCAGTCGTGAAAAGAAATTGCATGAGATGCAAGATATGATAAAGAAGCTGAAAGTTGAGAAGGCAAAGATGGAGAATATGTTGAAGAAAAGGGATGAGATGATAAGGCAGAAGGATCGAGAGCTCGAGGCAAGAGAAAGGGAGCTAGAGAAGTTCCGATGTGAGTTCAAGAAGTTGCAGAAGCTTCAGGACCTCAAGCCCACTATGATGTTCCGAATTAATCATATCGGAAGAGACAATGAGCAAATGAAGGAGAAAAAGAAAGTTTTCTTTGAGAAAATGAGGTCATCTACACCCTACATCCCATGGTGTAAGGATAAGTGGAATAAGATCAAGGGGAAGAAAATTTATGAGGAAAAGGATCGAGAGGTCTACATTAAAGTGTTTCAGATGGGATTGGATCGATTGAAGCATGAAATGAAAGTCACAAATGAGAGGGTTGATCAAATGAGTTCCAACCTCAAAATTCTTATAGGAGACATGTCGAATACGAAGACCGAATTGAGTGAGAAGAAGGAAAAGGAGACTAAAGGGCATAATGAATTGGCATTGCAAAAATTCAAAGATCACAGAACTCTGTGGAAAGTTGCAGCAAGAGAAGCAATTGGAGATGAAGTCATAGAGCCATCCACGTACAAGGAAGCTTCGCAATATGCTGAATGGAGGGAGACAATTAAAGAATCCAAAAACAATATCGGCACGGCTACCATATCTAAATTAAGAGAGAGTAGTCGGTGAGGGGGAGTGTTGAGAAGGGCACCGCCTCTCTCTCTCTCTGGATTTTTCCAGATTACTCTCTCTCTATTGCTCTAGACTTTTCTCTCTCTCTCTCCAGAATTTTCTCTCCCTCTCTCTCAGATTTTTCTCGGCCATTTTGTTCGTGGACTCCACCGACTTTGGCTCCTATAAATAGGGGCTGTTGTCTCTTGAAGTGATAGAGTTGAGAGGTAGGGTGATAGGGGTCTTGAGTGTGTAAGAAGTGTGAGGAATGTGTGTACGTAAAGTGTGGGGTGTGTACGTGAGTGTGTGAGTGGGTGGGAGTAGGTGGAGTGAAGTGTAGAGAAATAGAGAGTAAGTGGGTGTGTGAGAGAGTTGTGTCCGTGTGAGGTTTGAGAGGTGTATGAGAGTGGTGTGTAGAGAGTTTGTAATATTGTTTATATAAAATCAAGTGATTATTTTACTTGTACATCCACTTGATTTCTCAACAGGCCGGCCTAGGTTGGCCACAAAATTCTTTATCGGGACACCTGATGATACCCTAAAAGGTGACACGGACATTAGACAGAATTCAACGATGGAAGACGCTCATTTTCGTTGAGTAGGGTTTGCTGGGGAAATTCTCCAGAACTGTTCGTGGTGCAAGCGTAAGCTCCCGAAGAATGCCGATCTCTACGTGTACATTTGAGTCTTCTTTACCTAGAGATTATTTGTGGCCCTTGTAAATTCATGATTATTGCTGATCGCTTCTTTCGTTTAATTAATTTCCATGCTCTTTTTCTTTTTTCTTTTCCCTTCACTTCTTGCTTAACCCACATGCATGTAAGCGGTGAATTTTCATTGATTGTCAAGTCTAGAAAGAACCGAAACTGAATTTGAGAGTAAGATGTGTTTTCTTGAGTCTTTTGGAAATGCTTTCTTGGAGAGCGCAGGTACGACCTTGGTGCATACTGCTCTGTTGACTGTGGAAGAAAGCGGATGGCGTTGGACGGGTATCACATCGAAAGTGCAACAACAAAATTGGACGGTGGGGATCGTATA
Source organism: Eucalyptus albens (assembly GCA_014182695.1). Taxonomy (NCBI): domain Eukaryota; kingdom Viridiplantae; phylum Streptophyta; class Magnoliopsida; order Myrtales; family Myrtaceae; genus Eucalyptus; species Eucalyptus albens. The sequence goes on along the minus strand of CM024653.1, from coordinate 39,593,497 downwards.
GAAGACACGCAAAGTAGCTGGTTTCAGCTATTGTAATATTCTTATTCGTGTATTCATATGCGATTAGGGTTCGTATATACAAGTACGTGTGGTGACGTATAGAATCGATGCAATCGAATTTACTTGTAAATAGACATACGGATCAACTGGTCTTTCAAACGTTTGATCGAGTCCTTTCTCCCTTTACAAAGGAGCTCCTTTTGCTATTAAACATATTAGATAGAAACCCATTGAAAAATTATTCACATGAATGGAGCAGTTACTAATAATGAGTGACTTTTCATGTATACATTTTAGAAAAATCCTGTTAGAGAAAATAATATTAGATATTAGGTATATTATTTGATATTTCATTATTTTTTTAAATAGCTAGTTTCCATGCTAAAATGAAATATCTAATTTCATTGCTATATATTTATATTAATTTTGAAGATAAATACCCATTAATTGTAACACATTAAAAAGTCAAGTAAATTTCTCTCTAATTCACCCCCTTGTGCTTAACTTTTCCATAATTATAAAAGACATACTTATAGCTCCCAGTATAAATATAAACACAGTGGTTTTCCTTTGTGTTCTGCTACATACATCATAAATATTATTATTACATAAGGCAGAGTTTGGTTTTTGAAGAAACCCTCCACTTCAATTGGTATTTTTACAAAAAGCAAACATGAGATATCTCTCTCCAAAAAAGCATATACTCTTTTATCGCCGCACAAAGAAAATATTTTGTTGCGAATGAATAAGATATTGAGAAATTGTCCATATATAAAATGTAATTATTGATACGAGCCTTTTCCACATAAAAGGGGAACCTTTTGTTACAATAGAAGAACTCCTTGTAAGGCTTGTTGGAAAACTCATTGTCGGACTTGATTAATCGCTCTTTGCTGTTCAAAATGAATAGTTTCGTTTTTGTAATTTTCTAATTGTTCCAAGGTCTTATAAGTTGAATTAATCAGATTCTATCTCAAAGTATCTATTCACTTGAAATTGCTCCGCTTCCATTTCCACATTCTGCAAACGGGCCTGGGCTTTTTTCCAGCTGTTCAATGGCCCCGCCACATAATTCTTCGATTTAAACTGATAAATCAACTAAAAGAAAATTTTAAACGGGATTATAAGTTTAGTATTTCGTGGAAACCGCACCTTTTCTCTCATATCCCACAGGCTCAATTAATGATGATGCCTATCCTAACTTAATTTGCGGCAAACTTTCAAACTCTAATTAAAGGTCTTGATAATTATCGTTCTCAGAATCCTTATCATGCTGGATCTGTTACTTTGATCCACTAATTCTCTATATATCACTCTTTCATATTCACCCTCGTTAGTCGGGAAAAGTGGCAAAAAAGTCCTAAACCTTTTGACTTTGTGCCGATTTAGTCCTAAACATTTTTACGTTGTGCCAATTTAGTCCTTTTCGGCCAATTTTGGCCGAATTTTGCTGACTGGACGCCGGCCAACTGACGTGACCTGATCGGCACTAACGTATACAACTTTTAATAATATTTAAATATTTTTGAATTTTTTGAATTTTTGAAGTTTTTCTCTTTTTATTTTTATTTTTATTCTTTTATTTTTCTATTTTCTTCTCATCTTTTTCTTCCTCTAGCCGGTCGCCGGAGCTCGGCGACCGGCCAGAGGCGACAGCCGACGAGGTCGACCTTGACCTCGCCGGCCACCTCGCCAGTGGCCGCGAGGGCGGCCTTGCCTGGCCTCGCGCCAAGCTAGCGGGGCTCACCCTCACCGACCATGGGCGAGCCTCGCCACCCAAGCCTCGAGGCCGCCCTCGCGGCCACTAGCAAGGTGGCCGGCAAGTTCAACCTCGACCTTGCCAGCCGTCGCCTCTAGCCGATCGCCAAGCTCCGACGACCGGGCTGGAGGAAGAAGATGAGAAGAAAAAGAAAAAGAATAAAAATAAAAAGAGAAAAAAATCATAAATATTAAAATATTATTAAAAGTTGTACACGTCGGCGCCGATCAGGCCACGTCAGCCGGGCGACGTCCAATCAATAAAATCCGGCCAAAATTGGTCGCAAAGGACTGAATTGACACAATGTAAAAAGGTTTAGGACTAAAACAGCACAAAGCCAAAAGATTTAGGATTTTTTGGGACTTTCCCCTCGTTAGTCTCAAATCCTAAACACGACCCTTTATCTCCTACGAACCAATACATCCTCAGAAACTGTTCATCCTTCGTTGAAACAACAACCTTGAATACATCCATTAGCTGATTCCGCCATTAGCGATGCCCTCCTCCCGACCCTTACGGATTATCATCGTTTCTATCATTTAATTAGTTTCTATGTTGTTATTCCTCTTTTCAATTCAAGTCTTACTTATAAAAGTTTTTTGGTGAACGTCTACGATGCGTTGGACGTATATTTTGAGATGTATTATTTTATTTTTTTTATAAGCTGGAAGGTTCTACCCTTTTGCATGATGAAGCTGAGAAAAATATAATTGACGATTCTTACTACAGGGGATATTTATGTATTTACTTATTAGTCAAATTATAAGGCTACTTGCATGAATTGTTCTTTAAACTGGCTGTACGTGCTCTAATTTCCTTTAATTCAATTATTATTCATGGTATATATTTCTAATTTCAAAATCTTTTATTTTTCATCGTGATCTCTTTTTCCCGGATAATATCTTTTACGTTTCTTTGAAACCTTCTTAGAGCAAATTATCAGCCGCATTTGCATCGTCTACCAGAGTTTTACTTTTGAAGTAATTAAAGCATTATATTCGACCTCGTTGGATATCCGAAAAGATAATGACAAGCACAGCCCTGGCTCATTAAACGCAGTATTATTTGGTTGAATAATCGATGCACTTACGACTTCCGCATATATTATTTGGTTGGATATCGAGAAATGTAAATGGCATCGGAAGAATACAATTTGAAAATCATGTGCATCGACGCAACTGTCACCTACAGTGTTTCTAGTTTTGGTCATTCATACACATCAGAAGGGACATCATACTCTTTTATGCTAACTAGCACCGATACTAATACACGATACATGACACAACACATTGATATGTCGTTTCTCAAAAAATAAAAAATTCTGACACGTTAAAATACATTGTATATTAAATATGTATTTTTATATATGCATGATAAATTATCATTTTTATGATTATTTTAATCAAATTAATTTGATTCAAATTCAGAAATAGATAAATAATAAATAAAGAGCTTAGAACGAATTTACACTAAAAACATTCATTTATCATTTATTAATATCATTCGTTTTTTCAATTTGACAAATTTAACTCCATTCCATACTTCATAAAAGTTGGAGAAAAAATAAGTATTCCACATTCTAGACTCATGTGTTAGAGCCTGTCGGAAGAGAAGAGGGAAAAAAACAAAGTTGAAGGGGGTTAATTGTTTGTCACGAGATGTGAGAGTCACAAGGGAAGAAAATATTAAGTTTTTCTTATTTTACCCTTTATTATTTTTAGTTTTTATCTTTTTTTGCATATTTATATTTTGACCCCTCATTTATTGGGATTTTTACAATTGACATTGTGTGTGTTGGAATTCCAAACTCGCACGTCGGAATACTGGATTCGCATGTCGGAGAGTGTCGGGAGGGTTGATCGGGTGTCCGATTTTTCGACACCTATTGACAGAATGTTGAAGAATGTTAAAGAGTATCGAAAAGTGTCAAGCACATATTGGAATGTCCAAAGCTCTGATACTTCCAAGCTTTTATGTCATGAATTAGAAACGATGCTGAAGTAGTGTATTATTTGCTTGAGTCCGTTATCACCATTTTTGCAGACTTTGCTAGCTTTTGGGATAGCTGCAAAGTTTTGCCTCTATATGTTTTTTTTTCCCTTTTCTTGGAGGGTGTCAACTTTTAGCAGGGGAGAGAACAATGGCTTGCAATTTAATCATGTGAGTCGAAATTTTTGCTGGTAAATCTTTTCCTTATATCTTAAATTGGTTCTTTTTTTTTTCCTTATGATCTAATATTTGTGTTGTTATCTTCAGGAAAGCCCACCCTTCAATATTTTTCCCCCAATTAGAGATTATATTAGGAGTAAAGAGGTAAGTTACAAGTGAGAATTTCTAATTCTTTAATTTGGATTTTAAAGCTCAACGTTGATATAATATACTTCCTTTCACTTGTTGATTAAAATACTTATTAATAATGAGTTGATTCCGTTCTTTGTTTCACTTGTTGAATTGAAGAATAGATTAGTACCTTGTTTTGGCAGTTCTATGGTGGACTATTTGGGACTCGTGATTGATGCAGGAAAAAGAAAAGATCCACTTTATCTTTATGTTTGATAAATCAAAATGTATGATTTTAACGGTAGTCTTAAGAATTCGGTTCGGTGGATAAAAAACAATGAGATAGACTCGTTTAAATAAGTAATATAATAAATTATATAATAAATCGAATTGTGTGAATATTTTCTTCGTGCAGACCCCTCTCTAATAAGTTTAGTATTTCATGAGAACCATACGTTTCCTCACATCCATAAGTTTGGTCATTCTTTATGGAAATTGAATTTATTGTCCTTGTATGATTGGAGGAATATTTCAAATTTAATTCTCATACTATGCTTGATTACAACAGTTTAGTTGTTATACAACCTAGTAGTGACAATTTAAGGCCTTCCATCAAATTCCCGTTCAAAATTCACTAGAAAGCGCCAGGTAGCACTAACTATATTGACATGAGGGGCCTACTTATACAAACATCTTAAACAAGTTACACTTTTTTTTTTATGACCCTAAAACCCCCGTACAGCTGGCAGCCAGCAAGGTAAACCTGGGGTGGCGCTAGTCCAGGACCCACCACTAGGGCGCCACTTAAACAAGTTACACTTTTCGTCTTTGTATGTTTACCAACAATCAATTTTAGTCCCCCTACATTGTTTTAGTGACAAAATTAGTCATTACATTGATGTTTTAGCAAAAACTTAACAATTTCCATCACGTTCCATCCAAAAACTTAGTAAAGTGCCATGTCAAAATCAACTATTAATTGGTGATTCTTATGTTTTTAACTATGCACAATCAAACTGACAACCCATTAAGATTATTTTCACTATATGCGACAATATCATCCTCTCTTTTTTTATTGAAATTCACAGACGCATTTAGGTCACTCTTAAATCTTCTTACCATAACTTTAATTCAAGCTCTAATAGGCAAACTATAACAAATAGTTTATTAAAATTGTCCAATAATTGCGAGACCAACAAGTTTCCATCTTATTGATTGTAAAGACCTATTTATGTATTGAAAATATTTTTTATGAAGTCACCTGAGCGAGAGCCATCTATGCCAAAGAATATTCCTGAGGTGACAAATTGGGATTATTTGGGGGGTCTATCAAGAAGCGTAACTTGTGCCAGAAGGAATTCAAGCCAGACAAAGTTGTTTACATGTATAGCGATTGTCCAGTTTGCTCGTCAAATTGTCATGACAATCAAATGGTGTTGGAAGGGTTCAATAGAAACGATTTTGGACTCAGCAAGGATGATGAAAAGACATGAAGTCCTTAAGAAAAGATTTAAACCAGTTGCAAATGTATCCTTTGAGACGGCTTTTGACTTTATTGGATTGATGCAAGAGGTTGAAAATCTTTATTATTAACAATTGACCTAAGTTGCGTTTTTTTTTTTTTTTTTCCATATGCATATAGTGAAATTAGCTATATGGTATTGTTAATAATTCCCTTGTAATAAGTTGCTAATCATATACGTACATGGCACGTTATTTTTGAGTTTTGTCTGGTGGTTAAAATCATGAATTACTCTGTTAGCTAAATGTATATGTGGTTGTTAAAGTGGATAGTCCATTATTGGCATCACGGGTCTTGGACCTTCGAGAAAAGAGAATAAGAAAAGAAGGAAATCGAATCTAATTGGAATTTGAATGAGAAAGAATCTAGTATTTGATAAATAGTTTTTCCTCTACACCAATGACGTACGCATTCGAAAAAGTTAGGGAAATTATGGCATATCTCTCTATTAGAAGGAAAATTTTCAAGTCATTTTATCAGTCATTGATCCGACAGTTTCAGCCACTCAATCTCTTAATCTAGCCACAAGATTAATCAAAGATGGATCGGAAAAGCTCGCTTGCGAAAATATTTCAAGAAAAATACAACACTCAAAGGGGGTGGTTAAGGGGGACGGTTAAGAAACCGTTTTAGTAGGGGAGCCAAAATCCAACGGCTATTGGTGCGCACACACTCAAATTTGTTTCACGATTCCTGCCAGCCTTATTTACACCACCACGCTATACAAAAGGGTTCCCAAGTAAAACCCTTACTCAAACCCTAATTAAATCATCTCCTCGCAAAGCCCCCGAGTTCAATTCTTTTGGGCTCTTTCTTCTCCAAGATCCATCTTTGATCTCATCAAAAGATCTTTCCGTAGCGTTTCCTTTGTTTTTCCTCCCCATCTTCTTCGTATCCGAAGGACCTCCATCTTCTTTTATCTCCTCACCAGCCTCCTAAACACAGAGAGACTAGCAAGCAATCAAGATGTTGTCCCCGAGACATCACGTCATCGACGTCGAGAAATCCGAGAGTGTTGGAGAAGCCGGCACCCGGCCAGCCATTGAGTCAACATTGGCCGAGAAATTCCTAGATCAGCGCGCCATCGCTGGACGTGAGCAAGATCCTAATCTTAATGTTGAGGAGTTGGTCGTCAAGAGTAACGTGGATCCGACTCGGGATGGAGGCCGGCCTGGCTTGGGCCCCAAATTCGTTATCGGGACACCTGATGATACCCCAAAAGGTGACACGAACATTAGACGAAATTCGACGATTGACGACCCCCATTTTCATCGAGTCGGGTATTCTGGGGAAATTCTTGAGAACTGTTCGTGGTGCAAGCGTAAGCTCCCGGAGAATGCTGATCTCTTAATGTACGGGTGAGTCTTCTTTATCTAGAGATTCTTTGCGGCCCTTGAAAATTCGTGACTATTGCTGATCATTTCTTTCGTTTCTCTTTTGCTTGCGTTTAATTAACTTGCATGTTCTTTTTATTTTTTTCTTTTCCCTTTTCTTGCTACTCGCACCCGTACATATACAGATCGGTGTCCCTTGGAAGCTTCTTCTTGCACCACGAACATCTCTCAAGAATCTCCTTCGGAAACCCTACGCGATGAGAATGGCTCTCGCTGATTTCTGAACATGATCTGATCAAGTCGCTCTTTCGCGCATCGTGCAACCCGATAAATGGTATTGACAACGTAGGCGGGTCTCCATCCCGAGCCGGATCCACGTTGTTCTCGATGGCTGAGTCTTGACCATGCTGATCTTGCTCGTGTCCGGCCAAGGTGAGCCAATCTTGGAGATTCTCAGCCAATGTTGACTCGACGTTGTTCTCGATGGCTGAGTCTTGACCATGCTGATCTTGCTCGTGTCCAGCCAGGGTGAGCCGATCTTGGGGATGCTCGGCCAATGTCGACTCGGCGGCAGGCCATGTGCTGGCTTCTTGGATGCTCTCAGAAGGCTCGACGTTGATGACGTGATGTCTCGGGAACGATATGGTTGCTCGCTAGCCTATGCGTTGATTAGGTGGCTGCTCAGTAGATGAAAGAAGATGAAGGCCCTTCGAATATGAAGAAGGTGGGGGAAAAACACAAAGGGGAACGCTAAGGGAAGATCTTATGATAAGATCGAAGATGGATCTTGGAGAAGAAGAGAGCGCACAAGAAATGAATTCGTAGGTTTGCGAGGAGATGATTTAATCAGGGTTTTAGTGGGGGTTTTACTTTGGAACTCTTTTGAACGGTTTCCTAACCGTCTACTTAACTAATCACTTTGAATGATGTATTTTTCTTGAAATATTTTTGGATGATCGCACGCATGCAACCTTTTTTTCAAATAATAGCTTTTGCAGTTCCTTGAGACCTTCTCAACAAGAGCAATTATCAGGAATATTTGCATTATCTATCAAAGTTTTATTTGGCTTGGCCGCCAAATTCTTTATCGGGACACCTGATGATACCCCAAAAGGTGACACGAACATTAGACGAAATTCGACGATTGACGACCCCCATTTTCATCGAGTCGGGTATTCTGGGGAAATTCTTGAGAACTGTTCGTGGTGCAAGCGTAAGCTCCCGGAGAATGCCGATCTCATCATGTACGGGTGAGTCTTCTTTATCTAGAGATTCTTTGCGGCCCCTGAAAATTCGTGACTACTGCTGATCATTTCTTTCGTTTCTTTTTTGCTTGCGTTTAATTGACTCGCATGTTCTTTTTATTTTTTCTTTTCCCTTTTCTTGCTTTAGCCACATGCATGAAAGCCGCAAATTTTCAGTGATTCTCAAGTTTAAAAAGAACCCAAACTGAACTTGTGAGAACTAGATGATGAGAATAAACCTTTATCTTTGTGTTTTTCTGGATCTTTTGGAATGCTTGCTTGGCGAGCGCAGGTACGACCTTGGCGCATGCTGCTCCGTTGACTGTCGAAGAAAGCGGATGGCGTTGGACGGGTATCACATCGAAGCTGCAACAGCAACGACATCGGATGGTAGGGATCGTATAGAAGACAAGCAATGTAGTCGGTGTCACCTACTGTAATATTCCGGTTCACTTAGGGATATATACATGTACATATCGTGACGTATAGAATTGACGCAATCAAATCTACTTGTAAATATATAGATGGATCAACTGATCTTTCAAACTTGTGATTGAGTCCTTTCACTCTTTATAAAGGAACTCCTTTTGTTATTGGACATACTAGAATAGGAACTGATTGAACAATCATTGACATGAATGGAGCAATTACTAATAATGTGTGACTTATCATGTATAAATTTTAGAGAACTCCCGTTAGGGAAAATATTTTTTATTTGACATTTCGCTATTTTCTAAAATAGCTAGTTTTCTCATTAAAATAAGGTCGGTAATTTCATTGTTATATATTTATATAATTTTTTAAATCAAATACCCATTGATTATAACACATTAAAACGGTCAAGTTATGTTAATTTCTCTCTAATTCATCCCTCTGTGCTTAACTTTTGCTTAATAGGAAAAAAGACTTGCTTATAGCTCCCAATATAAGTATAAACACCGTCCTCATTGTCATTATATGCAGAAACATAGTTTTCCTTTGGGTTCCCCTACATACGTCATAGATACTATTAGTATATTTTTCCCATGAATTATTTTGGCTTTTCTAAGGAAGAATGATGCAAGTATTTTTTTTTAATGGATTTAAAATGATAAATCGACAAAAAGAAAAATTTAAACGGATTATAAGTTTAGTGTTTCGTGGAAACCGTACCTTTTCTCTCACAATACCACCTTTGCTCAATTAATGCTGACGCCGATCCTAGCTAGTTTTCTTTGTCGTCCAACGTAATTTGCAGCAGACTTTCAAATTCTAATCAAAGGTCTCGATAATCATCAGTCTCAGAATCCTTATCCAGATGGATCCGCTACTATGATCCGCTAGTTCCCTATATATAACTCTTTCGCATTCACCCTCATTACTCTCAAAACCTAAATACATCCTTTGCTTCCTATGAACCACAACATCCTCAGAAATTGTTCATCCTTCATCGAAACGACAACCTTGAATATTTAGTTACATCCTTGAATATTTAGTTACATCCGATTCCGCCACTAAAGATGCCCTCCTCCGGACGCTATAGTCTCCACCTCGATCGTTCAACAAGTGGCGACATTGGATCTTCTTCCTAGCAAGGACTCTGCACTGATAATGATTATATCCTGACAATTGAGAAGAAGAAGAAGCTTCAACCTCAATCCGCCATCATGAAACCCTTTCAAAATACGAACACGGAGTTGAAGGGCTCAAAACCAGCCGAGCGATCAAATGCCACAAGACCCTCTGAAGCCCCTGGTGAACCCTCTCAAAATCCTAGTAACCTCCTGAAACAAGCCGCACCCACCCCAGTAGAATTACTATCCCAGGTTTCGGAAGCTGATTCTATGTCAAAGGATGTGGAGCAACACTTGAGACAGCCACGACCACCAGTGATTGAGGAGATATTTTTTATCAGATCGCCCAAGAGAGAGGCGTCAGAAGCAAAGAAAATTGATGAGAGTAACGAATTAGGGCCATTTGGGGAGTTTATCAAGAAGTGTACATGGTGCAAGAAGGAATTCCAGCCAGACAATGATGTCTACATGTACAGTGATCAACCATTTTGCTCATCGGATTGCCGCAACAAACGGATTGCCTCGATGGGTTCAGCAGAAAAGATTTGGGGCTTGGCAAGGAGGATCAGAAGATGATGAAGTCCTTGAGGAAAAATTTGAATCAGCTGCCGACATATCTTTAGAGGGGACTTGGTAGGGATTTATATTTATATTAGAGATTGATGCAAGAAGGGAACTCTTTACTATTATTCAATTTACCTATCTATATGTTGCAATTTTTTACATCCGTACAGTACAAACACACTAGACAATTTTTCTATTCCGCAAGTGCTTCCAATAACGTGTGTGTATATATATATATGGGATTTTAATTTAACTAGGCAAATTGAAGAGGGATAGAGAAGTTCTTGACTTTTATATTTTGATCAAGTATGCTGAAAGTGGATTTACAACATTCCCGCTAAAACCTCTCTTTTTTAGGCTTTTCTTTTCGGAACTCATTAACTATGATCACATTTGAAGGGACCCATCTACAGCTCACTTCAACAAAAATTGGATTGAAATATGAGTTTATGACCCAATTTTACAGTAAAAATCATTCTCATCATGTAGGGCTTGCGGGGAAGATTCTTGAGAGATGTTCATGGTGCAGGAAGAAACTTCTGAGAATGCCTATATATATGAGTGCGAGTCCTTTTATCTAAAGTATCTTTTCTCGCCCTTCCTTGTAATCACGGATTATCGTTGTTTCTATCGTTTAATTAGTTTCCATGTTGTATATCTCTTTTCAATTCAAGTCTTTCTTATAAAAGTTTTTTGGTGAACCTTTAAGATGCGTTGGACTTATATTTTAAGAATTTTTTTATAAGCTGGGAGGTTTTACCGTTTTGCATGATGAAGCTGAGAAAAATATAATTGACGATTCTTACTGCAGGATATTTATGTATTTACCAAGTCAAATCATAAGGCTACTTGTATGAATTGTTCTTTCTACTGGCTGTACGTGCTCTAATTTCCTTTAATTTGGGACGTGGATATCTTAAGTGCCAAAAATTGGCTGGGGGATACTTGAGCATCAAAAGTTCAGAAAAATACACTTAAGTGCCAAAATATGAGTAAAATTGATCAATTAAGTACCAACGACAAGAAAATCCGACAAAAATGCTAACGTGACGCTTTTCCAAGAAAATAAGTGCAAAACGATGTAATTTTGCACACTGACGTGTCTAGATAAGCCGAAAACAATGTCATTTTGCATGCTGACGTAGAAAGAAAAGCCAAAAACGATCTCGTTTTACCTCGGTTTAAATTTTAATATAAATATTAATTAAATTAAATTCTAAACTGAATTTTAGAAAAAGGGGATGAGATTGTAGAATGACAAGGGCTAAAGCCCTCGGCGCCTCACCACCGTTGCCGAAGAAGGGCCAACGATAATAGGGGGAGGGTCGACTAGGGTCACCAAGCCCTAGCCAAGGGACGGCTGGTTGACCAAGGGCGACAACCCTAGCCAAGAAGCAACGAGGGCCTAAAAGCTCTCACCCAGATTTGGGGTGAGAGTCACGGCCCTCCCCCAAATTCGACAAGGGCCGCCAGCCCTTGCTACCCCAACCAAGGGCTGTCGCCTACTATGGTCACCCCAAATTTAGGCTAGGGCTTGCAAGCCCTCGCCACCGCCGACCAGGGGCAAGTGACCCTAGCCAACCCTCTCACAACCATCACTAGCCATTCCTAGCAACGGTGGGGAGGCGGCTACAAGGGCTGAGCCCTCACCGTTCTGCAATCTCATCCTTTTTTAAATTTATTTTTAAATTTAATTTGATTAATATTTATATTTAAATTCAAATAAGAGCCAAAACGATGTCATTTTGGTTCTTTTTTGCTAATTCAGCTCTCCAGCAAGTCACGTAGACAAGTTATATTTAAAAAAAATGCCACATGGGATTTAACAATGTCAATTTAAATTTTTGCTGGTAAAACTTTTTCTTATATCTTAAATCGGTTCTGTTTTTTTTTTTTTTTTTTTTTTTTTTTTTGCTTATGATCCATCACCCGTGTTGCTATCTTGCTATCTTGAGGAAAGCCCACCCTTCAATCTGTCTTTTTTGGCCAAATAGAGATAATATTAGGAATAAAGACGGAATTTATAAGTAAGAATCCCTAATTCATAGTTTGGATTTGAAGGCTCAACATGACATGACGACGAAGTGATTCTTATGCACATATAATCCAGAGGCCTTAAATTAATGGGGTTTGAGACTTTAGCAATAGACCTTGTCAAAATCCTTTAAAATAATGTGTTAAACTAATTGTACAACATGGGTATAACATAATTCGTTTCGGAATTTGATTAAAAAGTATTTTTGCAGATTCACGTTGGACGAGTATCAAGTTGATAAATTCAATTACATAATTATCTTTAAGTATACATGACATCCATCCAATCGTGAATGTGTAAAAAATCTTTTCACCAGAAAAAAGACCCGATTAAAATATTAATTAATAATGAGTTGATTATTTTCTTTGTTTCACTTGTTGTATTGAAGAATAGTTAGTACCTTGTTTTGGCAGTTGTATGGTGTACTATTTGGGACTCGTGATTGATGCAGGAAAAAGAAAAGATCCACATTATCTTTATGTTCGATAAATTAAAATGCATGATTTTAATGGTAGTCTTGAGAATTTGGTTCGGGGATAAAAAACAAGGAGATAGACTCGTTTAAATAAGTAATATAATATATTATATAATAAATCGAATTATGTGAATCTTTTCTTCGTGCAAACCCTCTGTAATAAGTTTAGTATTTCATGAGAACCATACGTTTCCTCACATCCTACAGGCGCTCAATCAGTGATAAACCCTTTGCTCACAAGTTTCCTATTTGATCAAACTTAATTTGCAGCGAACTATAAAATTCTAATAAAAAGTCCTAACAATTGTCGGTCTCAAATCAATCCTTCTTTTATCCGTTAATTCTCTCATGTATCTCTCTCTCAGATCCGACGGAGGGGGTTGGTTGGGGGCAGCGCAAGGTTGCTGCGGCCAGCGGACGGCTGCGATTCTCGTGGGTACGGGGGTCGCGCCATTTGTCGGCGTCTGGGGAATCCCCAGAAAGGCTACGACGCTAATGCTTTTCTCTACCCCTTCTTCCCTGCAACCAGTCGTTTGTCTTCTTCGTGTGACCGTATAATTGTTGTTTTTTCCTTGTCTCTTTGTTTTTCCTCTCTTTTTTTTCTAATTTATTATGTATGGAAGTGACTATGGCTGCATTTGTTTTTATTTCTTTTTTCTGTTTCTAAACACTTTTCTATTTTTTTTTTTCTGGGAATAAAAAATAAATAAAACGCGTTTATTTGCATTTTGTTCCAAAATTATTTTTTTGTTCCCAAAACACATCCAAAACAAACAAATAAAAAAAAAAAAAAATTTGTTTCTTGTTTCAAAACAAAATTTAAACACTTTCCATTTTCTTCTCTTTTTTTTTCTTCTTCTATTTTCTTTCTTTTTCTTTGGCAGTCGTCGGCCTCGGCCCGGGCCGGTGACCGGCCCTCGCTAGGCGAGCTAGGCCTTGCCGTGGCTGGGCGAGGCCGCCAGCCCTCGTCGGCCACCGACCATGGCCGAGGCCGCCGCGACCGGCCAAAAGAAGAAAAAATAAAAAATGAAAAATAAATAAGAAAATAATAAAGAAAATTAAAAAATTAAAAAAATTATACAAATTTACCAAACATGTTTATGTTCATTTTTTATTCTCGGAATAAGTTTATCAAACGCGTTTTTTTTGTTCAAAAATTATTTTCGAAACAGAAACACTTTTTTCTATTTCTATTTCTTTGAACAATTTTTAAATAGAAACGTTACCAAATGCACCCTATGTCACCACTACACAATTTAGTCGTTATGCTACTCAATAGCGACAATTTATGTTATTCCGTCAAATTTCCGTAAATCCACTAGAAAGTGCTAGGGCAACACTGGTTATATCAACATGTGGTGCCTACTTGTATAAACATCTTTCTTGGTGCGTTCGGGAACAATCAATTTTAGTCCATGCATTGTTTTAGTGACATAATTGTTCGTTAGTTTGATTTTTCAACAAGAACTTAACTACTTCAATCACGTTCCATCCAAAATCTTATTAGTGGGTCATGTCAATCAAAAATTAATTGGTGATTCCTATGTTTGCAAGTATGCACAATCGAATTGGCAACCCATTAAGATTATTTCACTGTATGTGACAATATCATCCTCCTTTTTTTTTATTGATATTCGCATAGACATATTTAGGACTAGTAAACGTAGGTCACTTTCAAATCTTCTAACCATAACTTTAACCCAACCTCTAATAGGCAAAATATAATGGATAGTTTATTTAAAATTCAATGAATAATAGCGATACCAACAAGTTTCCATCTTATTGATTGTAAGGACCCGTTTGCATATTGAGGGTAGTTTTTATGAAGTCACCCAACCAAAAGCTGTCTACGGCAAAGAAGATCCATGAGGGTGGCAAATTCGGGTTATTTGGGGAGTATCAAGACGCGTAGCTTGTGCAAGAAGGAATTTGAGCCAAATAAGGTTGTTTATATGTAGAGTGATTGCCCATTTTGTTCATCAGATTATCATGACAATCAGATTGCATTGGATGGGTTAACTAGAAACGATTTTGGTCTCAGCAAGGATGATGAAAAGACGATGAAGTCCTCAATGAAATATTTAAATCAGTTGCAAATGTATCCTTAGAGAGGGCTTTTGATAACCTTGGGATTGAGGGCTTTTGACTGGAAGGGGGAGGTGAGAGGTTAAATCCCCACCTGGGGATGGGGTGATAAGTTTCAGTGAGAAGTTGAATATCTTTATGAAATTGAGTATAGAGTAGGAATAGAGTATGACTAAAAAAAAAAAAAATAGAGGGCTTTTGACTTTATTGGATTGATGCGAGAAGTTGAAAATCTTTATTATTAATGATTGACCCAAGTTGTGTTTTTTTTATTTTTTCCAGCTATGTGTAATTGTCAATAATTCCCTTGTAATAAGTTGTCAATCATATATCTACATGGCACGTTATTTTTGAGTTTCGTCTAGCGGTTAAAATCATGAATTACTCCGTTAGCTAAAGGTATATGCGGTTGCTAAATTGGAGTATCTGCATTGACTTTTATTTGGCGTACTAATGGTGGAAATACACCACTATACAAATAGAGCTCACATATTATCCTGTATACAGGTTTTCATTTGCTAAATTAGTTCAGTCCAATGGATAGATGAAAATTTCTATTTCATGACTGCACGCGTACAAAATACTTCACACCGACAGTGTACTTTTCATAAATTCCTTTTTTCTATAAAACTTATTTTCTGAGTGGATATTCCGGTCTTGGCATCATGGGTCTTTCAAAAAAAGAAAAGGAAAAGAAGGAAATCGAATTTAATTGGAATTTGAATTAGATAGAATCTATCATTTGATAAATATTTTTTTCTCCACACCAAAGATGTAGCCAAAATTTTTCAAAAAAAGGAAGGGTGCATATGGCTTATCCCTCCATTGGAAGGAAAATTTTACTTCATTTATTTTATCCGCTATCAATTCGAGAGTTTTAACTATTCAACCTCTTAAACTAATCATAAAATTAATCAAAGGTGGGTCGGAAAAGCTCACTTATAAAAAAAAATTAAAAAAAGTTGTATACAAAAAAGGTTGCATGCGTGCTATCATCCAAAAATATTTCAAGAAAAATACATCACTCAAAGTGATTAGTTAAGTAGACGGTTAGGAAACCGTTCTGTTTCACGAGTCCTTCAAGCCTTATTTAAACCTTCTATACAAAAGAATTCCAAAGTAAAACCCCCACTAAAGCCCTGATTAAATCATCTCCTCGCAAACCTACGAATTCATTTCTTGTGCGCTCTCTTCTTCTCCAAGATCCATCTTCGATCTTATCATAAGATCTTCCCTTAGCGTTCCCTTTGTGTTTTTCCCCCACCTTCTTCATATTCGAAGGCCCTTCATCTTCTTTCATCTACTGAGCAGCCACCTAATCAACGCAGAGGCTAGCGAGCAATCATAATGCCGCTCCCGGGACATCACGTCATCGACGTCGAGCCTTCTGTTAGCATCCGAGAAGCCGGCACACGGCCTGCCGCCGAGTCGACATTGGCCGAGCATCCCCAAGATCGGCTCACCCTGGCCGGACACGAGCAAGATCAGCATGGTCAAGACTCAGCCATCGAGAACAACGTGGATCCGGCTCGGGATGGAGACCCGCCTACGTCGTCAATGCACGATGCGCAAAGAGCGACTTGATCAGATCATGTTCAGAAATCAGCGAGAGCCATTCTCATCGTGTAGGGTTTCCGAAGGAGATTCTTGAGAGATGTTCGTGGTGCAAGAAGAAGCTTCCAAGGGACACCGATCTGTATATGTACGGGTGCGTCTCTTGCCTTTACTTGTAATTACTGATTAAGATCGTTTCTTTGGTTTGATTAGATTCCTTTTTTTTTCCCCTCTTTTCTATTCATTTCTTAATTATAATTTTCTTTTTAAGAAAGTCTAAGATCTGTTGAGCGTAAATTCTTTATAAGCCGGAAGGTTATGCCCTTTCGAATGATGAAGCTGAGAAAAATATTGTTAAAATTTGTTGCTATAGGGGATTTGTATGTATTTACGTAGCCAAATCATAAGGTTGTTTCTATGAAAAAGATTTTATATTGGCTGCGCATGTTCTAATTTCCCTTTGTTATTTTAGGGTTTACGGTATATAATTTCTAAGTTGAAATTCTTTTATTTTTCTGTGAAATCTTTTCTTCAAATAATAGCTTTTGCATTTCCTTGAGACCTTCTCAACAAGAGCAATTATCAGGAATATTTGCATTATCTATCAGAGTTTTACTTTCAAAGCAATTAGAGCACTATATTCGACCTTGCTGGATAACCAAAAAAAGAAAAAACCAATTCGTCATTAACATCAAAATCGCTCCAAATCTGAATTTAAATAAGGATTATTTTTTTCTATAATTAGTTGCTACCAAAGGGTAATTCATAACATTCTTACATTTCACCCAAAAAAAAAAGGGTAATTCATAACTTTTAGCGAGTAAGATAATTACAAGCACAGATTCTGAGTCATTAACCCCAGCATTTCTCATGGATTAAACAGATTATACCTAGCTGTATAAGGGGTGTTCTGAATCTTTGGAAATGCTTGAATCTTTGAATGCAGCTTCAACCTCGGGGTGTACTGTTCGGTCGAATGCCGGAAAATGCAAATGGCATTGGACGGGTACCACATTGAAGATCATGCGCGTCAACGCAACCTTCACCTGTAGAGTAATTCCAGATTTGCTCATCCATACGCGTTCGCAAGGGATGATGGTGTGTCCTTGTATGCCTGTTAAGTAGACAGATCAACTGAGCCTTGGTATCTGATTCCGTCCTTTCTCACCATGTTGTGCAGCCTATGCCAGTTCTTGCGGTAGCTTGAAAAGTACTGCCTCTATTTTTTTTTTTTTGGCCCTCTCTTTGAGGGTCTGAATTTTAAGTAGGGGGAGAGAGCAATGGTGTACATTTTAACAATGTCAAGTAAAATTTTTCTGCGATGTACATCTTTTTCTCATATCTTGCGATGCTTCAATTTTTTTTTTTTTTTTATGATATGTTATTTTGTGTTGTTACGTTGAGGAAAGCGCACGCTTTAAATTTCTTTTTCAATTGGTGGCAATATTAGGAATAAAGCCCGGAGTTATTAGTGAGAATCCCTACTTTATTCAATTTGGATCTGAAAACTCAACATGACATGATGGCGAATTGATTCTTATGCGTATATAATATATATAAAATCCGGTGGCCTAAATAATGGGTTTGAGGGTTTAACAAGGCGTAACTTATGTAAAACGAATTATACAAAATGGATATGATATAACTCTTTTTTTTTTAGTATTAGATACATTAGATAGAGATAGATCGAATAATGTTTCATAAAAAGTCTTTTACACATTCACTGTTGGATACATGACATGTGGATAAATTTAGTTGTACATACATGTAAATTAGACATATCATCCGCCTGACAATAACTGTGCAAAAAATCTTTTACACTGACTGTGGACCTAAAAATCCTTATTAATAATAAGGTGATTCTTTTCTCTTTTTCTCTATTTCACCTTTATATATAATGCCAAGTGTAAGATCCAAACATGAATCACCTCCATACTTATATTCACATATGGGTCATTTCAAATTTTACATAGATGAGCAACATTAGCAACTTCTTAATTCATATCAACTCAAAATATATCAACTATTAGATCATGGAGCCCGTATGATCAACAGTTAAGATTAACTAGTAGGCTTGTACGGACTGAGCTCATGTTATAACAAAGGCCATTAAATTATTTTTTTATTTTTTTATTTTTTTCCACATTGGATTAGGAAAGAGCTTATTAAGTGATGATTAATTTAAAGACTCACAATCACCACTTAAGTTCTTCTTCAGTCCTTTTTTTCATTGGTTGCTGTTGGGGCGGGCTCAAAGTTGCAGAAGCACCCCTTTGGCCCATTGAATAGCCCAACTACTGGAGTTGCATGAAGATTGAAGAATAGATTATACTGCCTTCTCTTGCAATTCCATGGCTGATTACTAGTGACTTGTGATTGATGCTACGGATGTCAAAATCTAGAGTATTGGGTTCTTAAAAAAAAAAAAAAAAAAACCGAAGAGATGGACTCGTTCAAATAACTAATATAAGTATGTTACATTTTTTTAGTAAATCAAATTACGTCAACACTTCCTTCACAGTTTAAGTACATGCTAAGCTATCGTTCAAGATCAGAAGCTTCATGTTAGCATATGCAGAAATAAGCTGATATAAATTAGCGAGAGTATTAGAGGTTAATCTTCATAATGTATTTATGATATCCTCGTAAATTTTAGTTATGCACTCGATCTTTTTCCCTCTGTTTGCTCAACTTTTCCGTCAAAAAGGACTTGCGTGAGTTGTTTCTCCAGCTACTGAACACCCTGCTCATTCTGATAATTACACAACCCTAGTTTTTCTATGATATCCGCAACATGAAATTATGATTTGTCCAGCAAAAGCAGCCAAAGTGTATGTGGAAGTACATACCAATTCAAAGGGAATTTTTAAAAAGCACCCCAGATTGTCACTCCCCAATTTTGACCGACAGATCAGCACACTGGTCCAGCTCTTTTCAAGGATTTCATAGTCACAGCAAAAGAAGAGCCAAGAAAACACGTTGTTTTTTTATCTCCCCAGTAAAAAAGGAAAGTTACTTGTCCTAGAAAAAGGATTAAAAGAAAGAGGAGAGGTTGAACAGCTCTCAGAAAAGCTTCACTGACATGTGTGAATGTGAGTCAAAGACCCAAAAAAATTTACCCTTCTTTCCCATGTTCAGCGAAAGGGGAAAAGCTCACATCATTTAGTTATCCATCTCTGAATTTTCCTTTTTTTCATTTTTATCTAAGCCATTAATATTGTCTGATTTTAACCTCTTTAACTTGCGCAGATGCAGAAAACAAAATTTTAGCTACCACGGCACACTAACTTCTGTGAGATTTTAATGAATCACTGATGTGATGAATGAAATTAATCGCCAGATATAAATCATATCAGCCAATGCCCTGTTTGCGATATTGATACAGTTCATGAGTTATAATCTGGTGCTATTGGGAAGACATGCTTCGCTCAGGGTATAACACAAAAGAGTCACTCGCCATGAAGACATATAAGTCTTGTTTTTTATTTTTTCCTATCTTTTTTTTCCAACAACAAGAGAAGAAACCCAGATAAGTTGTCTGATCAGATAGCTGAATTATGCCCCAAACCAATCTCGTAGGCTCGTGGTGCTTGCTTAGTGGAGTTCAATAAGTTCTTCTTTTTTTAAATACAGGAAATGAAAGAATTATGTGCAGCAGAGTCCAGGACATATGCAAATATTGGACTGAAAAATTTGGTACTAAAGTGACTGCTATATGCTTTCAATATTCGCTGCAGAAACACTCCAAAAAAGAGTCAAAAAAGAGGACCAGCCTTTGACAGGCATGTACCTGATGCAATGTCTCCATCATCCTCTTGTTAAGGAAAAGTGAATCTCACCCAAAGCCATGTTTTTGCTGCCACAGGGGACCAATTGATCCTGAAAATATGATGTTCCTTACTTGTCTGCTGAATTAAGTATTACTTGGTAAGGCCTAAAGCTATTGAACAAACATGGGTTTTCACTTGGATTTGGACCAGAGCAGTGAGAATTTGTCTTGACCTGAAAAAACTGGTAAGGAGGCGAAACTACTCACAAATTTTATCACAGAACATGGCAAAATAGAGTAGAGCTCAATCTTGAGTCGGAACGTCGATCACTTAGAAATTGGATTTTGGAATGGGCTTCTATAGTTTCCACTCCGTGACTTAATGGTAGTCCAGAAATTTTGTTGATGTTCAATTCCTGGAGGGAAAACAATGAAAAACGGGTCCAGAATGCAGAGGACTGATGTGGCAAAGCCTCAGCTCGAGCAATTTTATCCGAGATCAAGTGAGCTGATTAAAAAATTGAGATAAAAACCCAAGTCGGTTGATCTATGCAGGCAATTGAGATTGCAAGCAGCTTTTGTCATCCAGGCTTTCTCAATGCTCAGCAATTATGCACACATACTGGAGGACACAACAAACGCACTGAGCAAAATTTGGCGCTGTTTATCAGAACTAGTCTCCACGATCTCTGCCAGAATGTCTATATTGTCAGATCCAAAGCATGATCAAGTGACAAAATAATTGCCACACAACCTTCTTCATCATCTCTGTGCTCTGTAACTGTAAGTATGATTAAAGCACTCAGAAAAAATAATTTTGGGGGTTCAGAATAAGCAGCAGAAGCATCTTTCAGCAACTCATAAATAAAGTTTATTCTTTGCTTGTGCATGTCAATCACTTGGTTTTTTTTTTCTTTTTTGACAAAAAAAAAATCAATGGGTTTTGGGCCTTTTGACTTCATTCTTACTCAGAAAGTCGTCATGAACCAGCAGATAAAAGAGCGTTTCTTGCTGGTCCTGGCCCTTTCTGCACATTAAAAGAAGTACTCGCATGAGAATTCAGGACCTAGCAAAATAAGGTTCCTTCATTTTAAATTCATTTATAGAGCATGCCTATTTGCCATGCGCAAGGCAAGGATAAGCCTTTCCTTTTTTTTCAATTTGAAACATTGCATCTTTACATAACCTCATTTTCCGTTCACATCAGCTTATTGACAAGACTGAGCAAAGCCAAAGTGATCCGAACCAAGTTGGAACACAATCGAGCTGAACTGGATTGCCTTTTCAAAAAAAAAAAAGACAGAACAAATAGAATGTCGTCAAATGTGGTGAGTGTTCTGTCGTAGATCATCTCTCAACCCTTTTCTTTACATGACATGGAACTTTACTTAGGTAATTCAAACCGAAATCCCATAGACTTGGTCAAGTGGCGGAAGATCGCAGGTTAAATTCTCATTGGTGCAACTACTTGAACTCAAGCTACAAAAAAGTAACTCTGGACGAACGCCCTAGCCACAGCGTGGATGATATATTTTTGACAGGACGAAGAGACAAACTTAGTCTGAAATGTAAAGGCTAACCCAAGATACCATCTGACAATTGTACCAGGAAAATGACTGCCTTGTGACGTGCACCTCACTCATCTAACGGGTCAGGCAAGATGCAAGCCGAAACTCGGTGGTGGCCCAGCTAAGAAATTGTTTGCCCTTAGTAATTGGTGTTATTGATCCTTTGTTAACGTGTCTAATTCACACAGATGTGGATTCCTTCCTGTTCTTTCCCACGCTTGCATATAACACTCAGTGAATTACTACAGGAAGATCAGTACAATACTATTCGCTTAATGCTCTGGCTCAGCATATTACTTTGTGGCAGAGCAGGCATGCCCTGAGTTCTCCTCACGACAGGAGCATCTCCTTGTAAATTCAGGCGTGCCAAATCCAAGTTTCATTCCTCTGTCCTCGTCCCTTTTAAAGTACTGGCAAATGCTATTTAAGCAAAACTTGCACTTCTTTTAAGACATCCTCAAACGGGTACAAAGCCACACACATACCCCTCCAAATAAAGTAATTATAGAACCCGCCATTGGGGAGTTCATCAATCATGAAATCCATTATATCTGCCAAAGCTGCGAGGATTGTCCTCTTGCTGCTTTTTGGAGTTTGTTATTTCACACTCACAGAGGATAACCTAAAACTAAAGGAGCATTTAAATAAAAACAAAATAAAATAAAATAAAATATGACTTGGAGAAGAGAGATGATCAAGAAAACTGCCTTTTCAGTATAATCATCAGCAACAAGACAAGCATAAGAACAAGAGCGTTTCAGCTTTTTCTTTCCATTTTCCTTCTTTTCTCTATGATCCTCCATCACTTTTAATAATGAAGAACCTTACAAAAATCATCAAATGCTTCACTTCTATATGCATTTAAAACAAAATGGGGGAGTACCCAAATGATTGTGTTTTCCCGTTCTTCCTTCTCTTTTAAATTCACAAAAGGGTTAAAAAATAATCTCCTGAAGAAATTAGAATAAAGAATCAAATAATCTTTGGTCTGGAACTTGCAACTCTGGCCTGGTGAAGTCTCATCCTGCATGAAGATGATAGAAATCACAGTTACCTCTTAAGTGGCAAAGTTCGAGAAATGTAGTTCTAAGCACAGAAATATACCGAAAGATGATTATTACCTAGTCATTGTGGAGTTCGAAAACTGCCGTCACTGAAGAATATGCAACCGGTCATATGGCTTTTTAATTGCATCTTTTGTTTTGATATGTACTGAAGCTGTAAGCTCCGCAGCTAAGACTATGTAGTTTTTTTATCGTCGTGAGTAGGTTAGCAAAGTTAGCAGTATTTACGCCTGGTCAGCAAAAGGAACAAAAGGAATTAATCAAGGTGAGGAAAAAGATAAAGTTCTACAGCAAAACCAATAAAGGTAAAACAAGCGAGAGCTGAACCTTTTTCGGTTAGTGGGTGAGGCAATGTCCCCATCATCCTTCCAAGGAGACTCTTTCAAGTGATTTCCGCCTGCAAATGGGGACCAGAAGTCCTAAACATGAATAAGAACATGCAAGAAAACTCGAGAATTTTGCTTGGAAGAGTGTCCAAGCACAAAAGACTAGAATATTGGCCAGCTAGTCGTACCTCTTTTGAAGAAGTGATTTCAGGTGACTTCGCCATAGACGCTCCAAATGCTCAAGTCTCCAAAAGATGAGCAAAATTCAGATCCTCTTTAGAAAAATGTATCCTTCATGTTTCTGAAACAGCTGCCCAACCCGTTGTAACTTTAGGCCCCCCAACAAGACAAGGAATATGATAAAGCTCCAGTATTGTGCCTGGGTTACATAATGCAAGTGACATAATGCAAGTGATACTTCAGAATCAAAATGTCTAAAAGGAATGGAGTTCCCAGGTAAGCTCCTATCTCTAATATAAACCAGTAGAAAAAGACAAGTAATCTTAATGACTTATAAGAGTCGCTCCTTTTAAAGAGGTCATTATGTCCAGGTGATGGTTAATGCCTGGCAAAGCATTCGTGACCTCCAGAGGGAGGGAAGATAGAGACAGAGACAGAGACAGAGACAGAGACAGAGTACCTGGTATTAGTCGCCGTTCCATCAGCATTCAGAAAAAGCTTAATTCAGTGTATCCGTGCGAATATGGAAGTAGTTCCTCGACCTGAACTCTCGAACTAGAATAGCTTGTGCTTTTCCTTAACCGTGTATGGCTCGATTCTACCTCAGCATAGAAAATGCCATAAACCGGTCTGTGGTCCGAGAACCTTGACTCACCACGGACGTAGGATTGCTGATGAAGGCCTTCCCCATACCATAAAATCCGATCGCACCTTGAGAAACAAAGATGACTCAGATCAGCAAGCAAAATCACCCAGAAAGGAAACCTTTGATATTTCCATACTTATTAGACCAATTAAATATGTCCATGTAATCTGCATAAACCCTGCTTACCATGCAGGTGTACGACGCTTTTCCCGTGGATGCATATCATCCCCTGCGTATCTGTCTGAATTGGTAGAGTACTTGTATGTTGGTGGAAAATAAATTTTCCCTTCATGCCACCCCACAAAGACCCGGCCTTGCCTCTGTTCAATCCGTAACTGCAACAATAAAATAGAGATGATTTAGATCAATAACCTACTTTAAATGAATGAAGAGTTATCATAACATAGGAGGAGGAGATAGAAATAGACAGAAGATCTTGGGAAGAGTATATGCTAACATGCCTGATCATTCTCCAAAAGCGCCCTCCAATTCTGCATCTCCACGAGTGCCTTGGCAGATCGATAAGAGAGGGCAATACGATAGTTCAAATCCCCAAGCCAAATAACCCGGCTGAAACAAACGTAGTCAGATGATGAAGCCACACAAGGCAAAGAACACACATGCAACAGCTGGTGAGTATAAATACAAGTCCATTTAACTTAAGCACGGATAGTCCATTGATTCAACACGGCAGTGAAAACTTCACAAACTCTCATTTTCTCTTCTTTTTTTAAATGCAATTTTCTGTTTCTGTTTTAGTTACAGAAGTAACTTAAGCTCCAATTGGAGCGAGCCTTACTCATGCTCAAGAATGGTTTCTGGGGACTTGTCAACGCCGGTGCTGTTAACTTTGGGAAACCTTGTCTTCTTAAGAATTTCCATAACATCAGAGTTCCTTCTCCGCTCGTCACCCCCTTTCTGGCCCGACGTTAGATGACTACATATGAAACAAAAGCTTGTTTGGTGCAGCAGCATGCTTATTGAAATAGATCCCTGCAAAGCCACAGCCAATGCTTCACGTTATGTTCGTGTGTGATTCCAATAACGCAAATCTGAGTCTAAGAGCACGTAAAGTAAAGCAAGTGCCGTATTTCTCAACGATACCTTATTTCCCAGGTAGCCCATCAATCCTCTACCCACGCAAGAGACCTTCATGTTCTGAACGTGGTCCCTCAGTTCACTCTTCACCCACACCGTCAAGAAGATGCCAACCATTTGCTTGCTCGCGACTAAGCCATATCTTGAAGTCCCTCTTGTTCTATAACCATTTTCATTTGATGGAAACCCCCCGTAAGACATCGGTGAATGCAACACCGTGCTTGGCGAATCTTCGGGTCCAAGCCCATTGTCATCGTCCGACGAACCCCCTCTTGAGAAATCACCAGGCTGGGAAGAATCACTCCTCCGAGAGTAATCACTCCGCCGAGAATAATCGCTCCGTCGGGAATCGCTCCGTCGGGAATCGCTCCGTCGGGAATCACTCCGACGGGAGTAATCACTCCGTCGGGAATAATCACTTGGCCGGGAATAATCGCTTGGCCTCTGGCCCCATCTAAAACTGGGGTCAAAATCACTCGCCCTATGACCACCACATATCACCCTGTCACAAACACTATACCGCCGATCAAGCCGCGGCTGGCCAATCGAAGGGTCGTTATCTCTCCAACTGGGGGCTGTTTGGAATGACCGGCGAGGGAAGAGAGTCGAGGCCCTGCGCCTCACCGATGCCTCGAAGTCTGCGTTAATTTCTGCGACTGGTTGAGGGATTGGAGACGGGGTGTAGCAAAAATTGCCTCCACTGGTTCCTGGTAGATTGTTTAGAGATTTACGAACGAGAGCCAGCCACTTCTTGGCCGGACCGCTGTCTTCTGCTCCCAGAATGTTACCAGCATTCAAAGGAACTATTTCTTGGAATCTGCATATAATTCTCTTATTAATGATCAAGGATGATAGAGTTATCAAAGCATTCCTCTTTGTGATGAATTACAAGATCATACCCGAGTACATAAATGTCAGCTGGAGGAGATGCATGAAGCCATTCATCTAGGTTTAGATTCTGAGGTGGTGATCTTCCTGCTACGTTCCATGTGGCCACAAAAATGCTGCTCCAGAAATCACAATGACAATTCAAGAAGCTTAGTGGAGATAAAAGCACAGATGCGGTAAGAGTTCAAATTACTCTGGGGGCACAAGTACCTGTAGTTGTGCACATCGATAACTCGTGGATTATCGAGATTCATTCTCCTTCGCCGATGCTGCTCCGTGTTCTTGTTGGACTTCTCTGCATCAGATAATGGACAAAGAGTTTCAGGAATTATCCACGTTTCGACTGAGCAACACATGAGCTCGTTTGACAGGTTCTCCGGCCAAAAAAGAAATGCTGTAGTTTGTGAGTGCAATCCAAAAGATACAATTTCAGCAATACTTGACCTGTTCTGCTTTTCTTAACTGTGCCCGGTTCTCTCCCCGATATGCTGGTCCGGAACTCAACATCACCTCCTGAAAAGAAACCCCCCTGGGTGAATACGCCGTCCGCATTTAACAAAAAGGGGAAGGTGGTTGGAAAATAACACAATTTGACCAAGAATTGAGCTTCTATGAGCACATGTGAAAGAAATTTGATCGGTTTATGCAAGCGAAAAAAAAAACAAAAACAATTTTTTGGGTTTAGGCAAGCAAAAAACAACTCCAAAGTTTCCCATGTTCTGGTGGTTGGGAACTTTAGAGTCGTATATCCTGAAGCAATTGAACATCTTTTCTGGGCTGAGCCTAAATTCCAAAAACATGCTCAACAGTAAATAAACTAATAACAAGATCTTTTTTATTGCTAAGAGCGAGACTTATGCTTCAGAATTGACAGAACCATTTCATGGGGAGAAAAAATGTTAGATACCCAAAGAAAATCCATGAAAGGAATCGAGAGACCCACCTGCAGAAACCATTTCATCTGCCTGAAAGTCCTCAGGCTTGCACTTGATGTTGAACATCTTCCTGACCATCCTCTTTGACCATGAGAGCTTCATCATTGAGATGTATACGTAAAAGTCAATAGTCATTTCAAAGGAACCCGATGGCACAACTTCAACCGAGGCATACAGCAATCAAATCTACCATTAACACGGAACTATGATCTCAACCAAATGACTATCAAAGACACACCTTGCTTTTCTGGGAGTTGTCATCTGTCATTGTATCACAACAGTTCATGCAGCTGTGCAGTGGGCTCTGCTCTCTCTCCTCCTCTGGCTTTTGCTTGGAATCATCAAAGTTGATCAGAAACACAAGTGCCAGGAGCTCCTTCAGATGCTTTCTCGCTCCTTCTCAATGCACAACTCCTTAACAGCGGGAAAAAAACTCGGATTTGCGTCCCCTTCTTGTATGAGGCAGTTTTTGGGACAAATACCGAAATAAGCCCAGAAACAGATGCAAAGAGAGGCTAAACACCAGATGGGTCTTCCAGGTTTTCCCTCTTCCGGGGGCTGTGTTGGCTTTCTATATGACAATGGAAACAGAGGACAAAAGAGGGAAGAATCAGCAAATGAGTGAGTGAGAGAAAGAGATTGTCCGCGCGGGGGTGTCCCTATGAGGTTGAACACTTTAACGCAAGGTGAGTGAAGAGAGAGAGAGAGAGGGAGGGCGTCTTAAGAGTGGGAGGTGGAACAAGCAAAGACAATACGGCAGACACAGAGGCAGGAAAAAAAAAAAGAAAGAAAGAAAGAAAGAGAGACTGGCTCAAGCTGCTTTTCCCACCCTTTGCCTTTGTCTCTCTCTCTCTCTCTCCCCCCAAGAAACAACAGCCTCGTTCTCAGCAACACCAAAGTAACAAATTTTGAACAGACTAAAGTGTAAGGAGAACTTCGACCAAAAAAAAAAGGTGCAGAGAGAGAAGACATCGGTCATAAGGGTACTCTTTGGCTATTCATTTTTCTTTCTTCCCCTCATCCGAAATGCGATTTTACCCATTCAGCCCCAGATGTTCTTTTTCAAAAGAAGAGGACAATAATGGGGCAAAGCCAGAGACCAACGGGCCGGTCCTCCTCCTTAGAGAGCCATGGATGGCGAAACGACGTCGCCTCAGCTCGAAAACGACCTGCCCATCTGGTCTTTAGGGCAGCTAAGCAAGATCTGGGCAGTCTCTCTCTCTCTCTCTCTCTGATCTGTACCTTGTGGCTGTTACCGTCCGACGCATTCATCTTCTTGGTCTTCCCTTCAAAGTGAAAAAGCAGTTATTGAGGGAAAGAAAATCACAAAATCAAATAAAAAAAGATAAAAAGATAAAGGGCAAGGCATGAACAGTGCATAGTGTCACGTTATTCTATCTCATGCAATTTGGAATCGATGTTTTGTGTGTATATGCGTAATGCATCATATCTTGGCTTCCCTTCTCTTTTTTCTTTCTTGGGTATCATAAGAAGCATGAACAGTGCATAGTGCCACGTTATTCTCTCTTATGCAATTTGGAATCAATGTTTTGTGTGGATATGCGTAATGCATCATATCTTGGCTTCCCTTCTCTTTTTTCTTTCTTGGGTATCATAAGAAGCATGAACAGTGCATAGTGTCACGTTATTCTATCTCATGCAATTTGGAATCAATGTTTTGTGTGTATATGCGTAATGCATCATATCTTGGCTTCCCTTCTCTTTTTTCTTTCTTGGGTATCATAAGAAGCATGAACAGTGCATAGTGTCACGTTATTCTATCTCATGCAATTTGGAATCAATGTTTTGTGTGTATATGCGTAATGCATCATATCTTGGCTTCCCTTCTCTTTTTTCTTTCTTGGGTATCAATAGAAACGTTACTCTCCTTTATAGAACATTCATTTTGCACAAATTCATTTTAAACTCACTGTGCACAATTGTGATTTGAATCTCTTGAAATCATTCTGTAATCCGTTGCATTTGAATTTTGAATTATTGCGATATTTGAATTGCAATACATAGTAAAAAAAGATTCATTCTTGATCTTTTGCAATACATACTAAATTTAGGAAAAGATTCAAATTTTGGAGGAAGAGCAAGCTTCAAGAATTTGTCCTCAACAACTAACATCTCACTTAAATCATTGCTTGCATTGTAATTGATTTAAATTATTATTAAATGGCGATTGTATTCATCTTCTTCACTTACTTATTATTGGGTCACTCCAAGTAGTACACTAGTATCTATAGAAGGAAGAACTCTCACATCCGATAGAAATTACTCGAGTACTCAAAGAGTCCTGAGTAATTAACATACAAAAGATAGATTGATCAAAAGGTTCAAAAATCGATCATCAAATGAAGAGGGCAATTTTTTTTCGCCACTTTCACAAAACTAAGTTTATGGAAATGCCCATTAGCTTAGTTACATTGCCTCATCTAGTTTCACACGAAAGCATTCTAGGATCAACGACTCTATCTGAAGCAGGAAACATCTTTCTTTTTTCTTTAAATGGCTTGAACAATCCGTTCAATTCAACTTGACATTGTGCCGTTTACTCCCTTGACAGCCTTTATCTTAGATTGATTTTTTCCCAATCTATTGAATTTAATGGAATTGCACGAGTCTACATTTAGGGGGCCATTCAATGCCCCTACTCTCTCGTGTCCTTCAAAACAAGAGCACTATTCCCAAATTTAGGGTGTTTCTCTATTTTAATTTTATTTCCTCTTTTATCTTAATGATTGATTGATGACCCCTAAAAATTCCAAACTCCTAGATTTTTTCCTTTTTGCCCGGCCCTATGGCACAGACACAGTGACTGCACGATTTGGTGAATTTGGAGTTTCTATGTAGCTCGACTGCTTTCCTCTAAATGGGAAGGTCGAAACTTGTGCACTCATGAAATGATTGACCAAGTGTACCGTTTGGTGATACATCTGGAGTTATTGCGTATTAATTCGTTTGGGTGACCCATTAAAATGCTCAACGTCTTGAAATTGGGGGATAAAATCCTTCAAAAAAAAAAAAAAAAAAAAAAAAAGCTATGAGATGGTTTTGTTATATAGGGTTCAGTTCCTAAAATATCTGTGCAATGTGTGATTTATGTCGCTTATTCGTACTGCATGTAGAGACATCGAATTTCGGTTTGTCCACCTCCTAAAATCGCTATTTGCATTATACTTGTTCTCTTATTTGACAGCATTTACTTCCATGCTTCACTCAAAACTCTACCAAAACATACGGCTAATCACGTCAAATTTAGATATGACCGCATACGCAAAGGTGCGTGCATGGAGTCTAGTTGAATCTGGAGAGTTTCTTTCAAAACCCACAGCAGTAATCCAAAAGATTATACCAAACAAGTAAGGATACCGTGAAATTTTACTTTATTTTCTTGATCTCTCACTCCCTTAAACGTTAAATAATAAATTTTAATTTCTTTACTTCACTCTCCGGAACTCATACATTGTTTCAGTCATTAGCACCTTGACAGTGTTAATGGTTAAAACATTTTGTAAGTCCATGGGAGCAACATGTGAGAATTAAAAATTAGGGCTTATTACGTAAGAGGCGAGAGCTTAAAGGGTAAATCAAGAATATATCTAAAAGAACAAGAGCTCAGGAGTAACTCAATGGACTCGAAATATAGGGTTTACCACTACAAAAGAATGAGACTGAAATTTCTCCTAAAAATGATTAGGGGGCCGATGCAACCTCTTGAGAATGGACTGAAAGGAAAAACAGCTCTTGAATTGATGAGTGTCTACATAGATAACCTGCTTCGAGGTGGATAGAGAAAGCATGCTTAAAAATGGGTTTAATACACAATCTAGGGCAAAATTGTCCAAAAGATCATAAACATATTGTATAGTAGTCAATTCAATCCTAAATCTTTTAATTATGTCAATTTAATCCTAAATTTTTTTGATGATTTATCAATTTAGTTCTAAAAATTTAAATTATGTCAATTTAGTCCCAAAATTTCTTATGATTTGTCAATTGAATTCTAATCTTTTCGACGATTTATTATTGTAGTTCTCCCGACCAAATATTCAAATAATAAATTTTAAAAGAAAGAAAGGAGTAGCACGTTCATTTGTTAACCCTAGGCCTACGGTTACTTGACGATAAAGAATACCAAAGCATTACTCTCCATTAGTGGAATATGCTCCCCCCCGCCGCCCACGCTGCTGTAGGCGGCTCCGTCACGGGCGTTCGGCGACAAATGGCCTCCTGACCATCGGCCCTAAAAGTACGTATGAACTCGAGATTTTCTTTAATAATCCCGCTTTCAGCTCTTGACTCCGTAAACCTTGCTGCGTTTCGGCTGTTGACCGGTCTCGAATCCGCGCGAAACACACTGACCACGCCCCCATGCCGCTCTCCCAAGGACTGCCCCCTTTTGAATGATGGGGCGTGTTTTGCCAGGCCTTCATCATTGTCTTCTGGCCTCGGGCACTGATTAGGGACCAATGATACTTTCTTTATGTGCGTTTAAGGAAGCTAATCTTTTCTTTAATCAAAAGCGGACGGCGGGCCGATTCCCATATTGGGGTGACCAAAAAGTAATTTAAGCACCAACGTATTGAAGTAGTCCTACATGTCTTTGTTTATCTTCCAAATGGACCTTAGCTTTACAACCTCACTAACACCGAGTGCCGATTGATTTTTCCACCGGTTTTAAGGGCCGATCGGGTCCCAATTTATGGGTGGATCGACGAGCTCTTCCTCTTAAAGTTGTCTTGTGGTGCTTTGGCTATCGAGATGATGCTACAGGCATTTGTCCCGTAATGTTGGTGTTTCATTTCTTTTCTTTTCCACTCTTGTTCTTTTTTTTTCTTTCTAATTTTCCACGTCACAAAGGAAGATGGGAAATGGTGTGGCTTTGAGTAAATTTTTGCTAACGATGGGAACCACACAAGTATATAGCTTCGCAACTATTACTTGGGCGTGATGTGTATATTCCATAGCCTTTGATTTGTTGGAATACACTGTGGGGAATGGATGCGCGTGTTCCATCTCCAACAGGACTAGGGATAGGATAGACGGTGTGCCTCATGATTTTTTTAGGGTGAATTAGGGCCTGTTTGTTTGTTTTCTTTTTTTGTTCCCCAGAACACAATTTATGTTCTTTTGTTCCGGGGAACGAAAAAAAAAGAACAAAAATGCATTTGTTTACGCCTTTGTAAACTTGTTTCTTGTTCCCAATAACACTTTTTGAAGAAACAAAAGAACAAAAACACAAAACTTATTTCTTTTTTTCTCCTTTTTCTTCTTCTTTTTTCTTTTTCTTTTTTCTTTGACTGGTTGCCGACCTTGGCCATGGTCAGTGACTGGCCGTCGAGGGCTGGCTACCTCGCTGGAGCGACGCCGACCCCCGGTGAGGCTCTAGCAAGCTCACCGAATGTCACCTAGCTAGTCACCGGCCACAACGGTGGCCGATGACCAACCGAAGAGAAAATGAAAAATAAAATAAAAATATTTAAAAATTAAAAGAAACAAAAAAAAAAAAAAATTATACAAGTTTACCAAACGTATTTCTATTTTATGTCTATTCCAGAAATAAAAATTTTGCGCAATTACCAAACGCGTTCTTCTATTCAAAAATTGTTCCCCGAACAAAATAATTTTTTCTATTTCTGTTCCCGGAACAATTTTTAAACAGAAATATTACCAAACACACCCTTAATCTAGGATCATTCTTAGAAGGTAAATTTGAGAGAACAACATGTCAACATCCTTTTCGAACCTTAACATGTCGAACACAGGCAGACCCTCCACCTCCGGCTACAACCATTACCCTTGGGCCTTCACGGTGGTGACCTCAATCCACGTTGTTGAAGGCCACGATGTTCATCGTCGATATGCTACTGAGCTTCGTGGGTAGTGGCATTGGCAGTAACTGTTTAGCACATTCGATGTACGAGGGTAATTTAATAATGTGTTTCAAATTTCAACATTAAATCATCCTTTATATTTATGACATTATTTTAATGTCACGAAAACTTAAGTTGGCCAACCTCCATGAATTAAATATCCATTCAATTCCTAAACATAGAGGATCCTAACATCTTTGTCGAAAACGGTTCAACACTACAAAATTAGAAGATGTGATGATCTATCCAAGCCTTCTCTATTTACCATGTTCCAAAAAAAAAAAAAAATTCAACATCATTCAAGCGGCATACCCTTCTAGTTCTCCAACCTTTTCCTACTCCGGTTAACTACTTCAAAATTTTTGAAGTCGAAAAGAGAGTTGTTAGTTCAACGGCAAATCAGGAAAAGGAAAACATCTCCCAAATCATGTAACTGGTTTTCTCATTTGATTTGCCGATCAAGTTTGCGGTGATTACGATACCCTATCGATGTTTCATCAAGCAAGTTTGTGCTGATAATTAGCAAAGAATGATGCCCAATTGACTGCTCTACATATGCTGATCATATACACAACATGTATAGCACATGCATCCAGGGATCTCACGGGCAATCAATGCGCAGCATCATTCGCATATTACAATGATTATCACTGCACAGTGCAATCTCCCCAGTGCATGCAGAATACATGGCTTATGATTCCGCTCTTTTCTAATCATGTCTTATGAGTGGACTTCCATTTAGCCCGATCAAGGTTATCTAATCAGAAAAAAAAAAAAAAAAAAAAAAAAAAAGAAAGAAGAAGCAGAAGGAGAGTGTACCCCATTGAGCTTCACTAAGAAGGGGTGGGTGATATGCCTTTCCCTCTTTATTAATCTCAAACAAAATTTTCATTTTTTTCCCCTCTCCTCCTTTGCGTTCCCCGCACTTTAATGCTTGATTTTTCCTCAAGTGGGTCATGGCATGTTTATCTCGAGGAATATTAGAGACAAGGGAAAAAGAAAGCGAACACTTAGTCATAATAATCCGAGAGGGGGCTTTAAAGTGAGCCATTTTTTGTGTCAAAGAGTAAACCCTAATGGGCCATCTCAGGCAAAGAATATCAGAGAGAGACAGAGAGGGGTCATGGCCCGACAATGCGTCACATATTCCGTTTGAAAAGCTTGAGACTATGCTTTTTTTTTTAATTATTTTCTCACGAAATTGTATGGTTTCGATTCGATACCATCGACAATCAAGGTGAGGTTAGGGTTTACGGGTCAATGGGAGCATGATGGAGGAGGCATTTCCTCGGTACGTCATCTCAAGGACCATAGAGAGGAAGAGCAGCCCACAAACGTTGGTTGCGTGAGTGATTCTCTCTTGATTAATTCCGTTTGGTGCATGTGCATAAATAGCCGGATGAGGGTCTTTCTGGAACTCCGAAATGTCGGTATGCGTGGGATTGACTCCGTGTACCAAATCGAAGGTGTCTTAAATTCGAAGTAGGATTTAAGTTTTCGCGGGATTGGATTAAAGTTTAGATTGCGCATAATCCTTTGAGTCGCCTTTCTTTATGTTTGTTCATCTAATTGGAAAACCAACTCGAATGAACTTATGTACAAAGGCTATAGGAAGGTGAAAAATAGCGATTCTATCAAATTTACTAAAAGAAAAGCAACTTTCATTGACATAGTAATCTCTATATTGCGTTATTTTAGAATTTTAAAAATAATAACATCACAAGTTCTTAATTTTCGTATGACGCTCATTTGAATATTATAACTTTTTTTCTAACTAGTTGAGGTGTGTCATAATTTCTAGGGAAAAGACCAAAAAAACCTAAATTTTGCCAAAAGTAACAAATTTACCACAAACTTTTTTTTGTGACACAAAAACCCCGAATTTATATCCTCGTGAACACATTTACCCTAAATTATAGGGAATTTTGGTCTTTTTACCTTTTAAAATTTTTCTTTTTTTTTTTTTTTTTTTTTCTTCTCTCTCTCCCTCCGCTGGCGCAAGCAAAGGAGGGAAGCCGGCATCTAGTGAGAGCGGTCCTCAGTTAGGTCGGACCAGGGCCTCCCTCGCCCTCACTGAGACCCGCCTACGTTGGGCGAGGGGTGCCCTCTCCAAATTTGGCGAGGAGGCCCTTGCCCAACCTAGCCGAGAGCCGCCCTCGCCAAACGCCAACTTCCCTTCGCCGACTCCACCATGGCCAATGGAGGGAAGAGGAAGAAGAAAAAAAGACAAAAATGCCCATGATGGGGTCAATGTGTCACAGTTTGCAAAATTTTGGGTTTTTTATGTCACAAAAAAAAATTGTGATAAATTTATCACTTTAAACAAAATTTGGGATTTTTTGTAGTCTTTTCACTAATTTCTATTTTTTAAAAATTCTCGAGTGTCATAACTTTTAATTAAGCACTTGAGTGCTATAATTTTTTAAAAGCACTCACCCAAATGCCAAAATCCAGCGTGGCATGACATTTGGTAAACATATAATAATAATAATAATAATAATAATAATAATAGCACTTAATAATGGCATAAGAAGCATTGTAAATAAGTTATAACACTTAAGTAAGTGAAAAAAAAAAAAACTATAACACTTAAGTAAGTGAAAAAAAAAATTATAACACTTAAGTAAAGCATCATATGAGAATTATGATATTTATGATGTCTCTATCTCCAATATTTTCGTAGAAATTTCTTAGCTTCGAGGTAGAATTTCTTAAGGTCCACTCGATAACCAACAGTGGCATTGAATCAACGTACAAATTTAGACATCCGTCACTTTTGGAGGGTGGTTCGACGGGTCACTTCACCTTTAAAGTGAAGGGTACGAATCTCACACCCCTATCATTTTTTCATAAATACTGCTTACATGGGTCCATCGACCCCCTTCTAAACAATTTTATTCCACCCATGGACCCATACGAATTGTGGGTTTTTCCGTATGTCTAAAGCACAATCAAATAAATGAAAAAGTTAATATTCGTTCACGTCTATTTTTAATCTTGTAGAATCTATTGAGATCGTCACTCACTAAGAAAATAAACTGAGGCTCCTAGTTTTGATAGATCGTAGGGGATTTGGCTGAAGTAGGTGATGACAAAACACGTCTTTTATTTCCCTCGAAAGGAAAAGAATATCACTTGCTTTACTTCTCGTTACTCTCGATCCTTTGATTCGTTCAAACGTAATTTGCATATTTAAATAATTATGCCGCGCTTTGGCGATTTCTTGGATCTCGAACCCGATCAGCTTTAGATTCCTGCCATTACAAAATGTTGTGCCGAGAATAGAAAGCGATGCGAATCCAGGAATCTTTCCCTTCTCTTTCATTTCCCACATGCCTAGAGAGACGTGATTTTCGTATGCGTAGCAAATTCCTTCCGGTGTGCGTGGATTCAACCGAGACATGATGAACTATTGTGATTCTTTTTTAGACGCACATAGGACGGGCTCCGATACTCGATATAGGATCTCGAAGTCAAGAATGGGGTCAAAAAATTCACGTAAAATCAAATGGGCCACCCCGAGCCGTCCTTCCACAAATGATTCTCCAATTAAGGTCTCCACATGTCGTCCGGAAAAATCTAGCTTTCATTCTTTATTTATCTTGGGAGCTGAGGTAATCTATGTTTCTCATTTCAGAAAGTATATTATGTGAATTGAGATTCTTTAAAATTAGATTGCGCCGTGCATGGTTATCCTCTTGAGATGCACATCGCCTATTAGGTATGTTGAATGATGCTATCCTTTGATGTCGTAGCCTTGATCTAATGTCATTGGCCCGATGTGACCCGAGATGGGGGATTGAGCAGCGCCACGCTTTCGTTCGTAATGGTCGCAACCCTGTAGCCTCCTCTATATTTGCTAATAGAGGAAGGAAGAAAGATAAACAGTGAGAGTGGCGTCATGAGATGTGACCAAATGCCTTCAGCTGTATTTGCACCGAAAATTAATCAGCTCATCGATATGGATAGACACAATACTCAAGTACAAGTTATTATTAAGTACGTGAGCCATTGTCGATGACCAAAAGAAAGTTATCAATATTGATGTACATCAATGACCATTAATCGGCGTATGGTTGATGATAGTTAGAATACAGTTAGCCAACAAGGATATTGATTAAAAAGGTCAATAAATTACCAATTGAAATACTAAGAGAAGATTGGATATCTCGAGGGTGTCAAGATGCAATTACAGAATTTCGAAATTTGAAATCACTAGTGAATGAAGCAACAAAGTCCAATAAATCATGGAATAAGTATGGATGTGGCTATACATGGATGCAAAGGATCAAAACACGATTTTAAAGGAGCAATCGCCTGAAGACGAGATCATGGCATCATGAGAACATGTGCCCAAGATTCTCGAAAAGGTGGAGAAATGGCTATAATTGCAGGTGGACTGCTCCTAGATTGTTTTGTCATAAACACTATAAATACCACCATTCATCTATTGGAGACCCCCGCACATAAACTAACATGTTATCTTTCAATTATTTTTCAATTCATGCACTGTAGTTATAGTTTCTAGACTCATGATGTTGATTAAATTTTGGCATGTTTCTTAGGTGTGGTTTCCGAATCCACATTGTCGATTAAATTCTAGCATTGCATCTCCATGTTCTTAGACTTTGTCATTGATTAAATTCCAACATAGTTTGTATATGTTTGGTTCAATTTAAAATGATTACATTCTTAGACTTTGTTGTCAATTAAACTTCAGCACAATTTGTATATATTCCGTTCCATTTGATGTGAAGTTATTTTACCTATGATATTTCTTATCTGAAATCACTAGAAACCATTTCTTCTCTCATAAAAATTGAAGAACTACTTTTCATGGAAGATATTTAGTTGGAGAGTTGAATTTCACGAAACATCTTTTCAGCATGCTCAATGGGACTTGTGTGGTTAATTTCAAGAAGTACAACGGTCGGGACTAGAAATCAATTGGATCCTAACAAAGCTGGGCAAAGGACAACTCGTTACCGCAACCTAGTAATGACAAGATAGGACGGGATATTCTGAGTAATTTAGCGCTTAACCAGTGGCAGGACAAGAGAAAGGTGGAGATGTTGACATCCCAAGACAACTCACTAATAAGCAGAGAGGCAATTAGAGCCAAGTCTTGTGTTATTGGAAACCTTAGGAGGATGTTTGAGGAGCACTAGATGATGAAATACCCATTGATGTGGTCAAACCAATGATTATCGATCCAAGCAAGGAGCTTCAAGCCAATCAATTCAAATGCAAATAGATTCTACACCGATCAAGTATGTTCTCTCATCGGCATATGCTCAAGTTACCTTCGTTGATTGGGACAAATAATTCCAACCCAACCACCGATTAGGATTCTACAAAGGCCTAAAGTCATTGGTCTAACCTAGAACAACTAGGTTGTCCCTATCAATGGGAGTAATTTACTTTACCCTATTCAAGTCAATTTAGGGGATAATAACAATGGCAATTTGGTAAAGAATGCTCAACAAAATATACCATTACCAAATGTGGAAAATATACAACTAGCTGGGCCAATTCCTTATGTTGATAATGCAAGGCTTGTTAGGATATTACCTTAGCCCGACATGGTACCTCGCTAGCCGAGAACAAAAGAAAGAATCTCCTAAACTCAAGCCCGAACTCAACAAGTGAGTTCATAAATGGTCCAAGCCTAAGTACTCTTGAATTCAAAATTGCATCTATAAAAATAGTGGAAGATGAGGATTTAATTGTCAATGAAGAAGAAAGGGTTGAATTCCAATTCATTGATGAAGATATAAAGAAATTTGAAAAGCTCCCAGTTCACAATTCCAAACATCTCAAAACTAGTAATACATCAACCAGAGTCAACAATAGACCAGTGTCCAAGGTTTCGGCTGACGGAGGATCAATGTTGAATCTCATCCATATAAGTATTTCAAGAAACTTGGGAAGAGATACGACAAAATCTTCAAATGTCTAGCTCTCAAACTTCAAAGACTTCTTTCTTCGTTGTCGAAGCTAATGGCTCATATAATATGTTGTTAAGGAGAGGCTAGATCCATTGAAACCGTATGTCCCATCTTCTCTTCATTAAATACTAGCCTTTTTGGAATGGAGACAAAATCGATTATGTTAAAACCTATCACAATGACCTAGGCAGATGCATTGAAAGTGAACCAAGATCGTAATAGAAAAGTCATCAACTATTCTCGTGTCATAGAACCCCCATTTTGTTGTTTCAACAATTGGAATGTTCATTGAATTCCTAAAGATGAGCAGACAGTCAAAAATAGATGTTATCTATGGAAAACCACGCATTGTTGGAAGATCTCAATAAGAGATATACGATTCACCTAGCTAAATAGACAAAGCAATCCATTGACGCTATCAATTGCATAGTGGATTTGAAGAATCATCATTGAAAGAATATGATAAGGTGGTAGATACTTAGGATCCATTAATCAAGATCAATATCGATGATATCAACAAATTTATATTAGCACATTATTAGATGAAAATTTTAAAATGCAATTAGTTGAATTGCTTAAGAAATACAAGCAAACTCCAAAGTGGTTTGGTCCTAAGGTCATTTTGAAGGTCAATCAAAGAAGAAATCAAGCAACTATTAGCAGCGGGGTTCATAAAAATAGCATGATATGTCAAATGGCTTTCCAATGTAGTACTCATGAAAAAAAAAAAAAAATGGGAAGTTGAGTGTATGTATTAACTTCAAAGACTTGAATGCTACGACTCCTAGAGACGAGTATCAAATGTTGATGGCTGATATGTTACTAAATTCAACACCGAGTAATGAAATTATGTCCTTAAAGGATGGTCACTTAGTATACAATCAAATATTTAGGGCAAAAGAAGATGTGCACAAGACTATGTTCATATGTCCAGGGGCTATTAGTATGTTCAATGGCTAGTAATGCCATTTTGGATTGAGGAATCCTAAAGCAACATACCAAAAGGCGATCAATTTCATCTTCCACAATATGATTAGGGAATTTATAGGATTCTATATCAATGACATCATCATCAAATCAGTCTAGGTGTGTTAGAAGGAAGGAAGCCAACTATGACATAAACATGTAGGAGAGTGATCGACACTAGTCCCCAAGAAAATAAGAAACAATTGATCAACGGAAATCAAGGGTTGATCACAACACCAAAGAGGCACATATTCATGTCTCAATTAAACCAATTAAACTAAAGTGTTTTTATCAATACCAGCCTCCTTCCAAGTAGAAAATATTTAGTCTTGGGACACCATTCTCAGATACCACCCAAAAAAAAAAGGTCTACATCAAAAGAAGGAAATCCTCTAAACTGAGGGGATTCAATGTTTGAAACATCGGCTTCTAGAAAGGAAGTTTCTCTACACATGGATCAGAAAACAACATCAAACGGCAATTGGAATATGAAGATATTGCCTCAAACAAGAACCCAAGAGAACATCATCAAATATTCTCTAGGATAGTTTTGAATTTTAAAATAGCAATTGTCGTGATACTCGTCTTCTTGCAACTTGTCAAAGTTAGCAATATAATCCGCGGAGGAATATTTGGAAGTCTTGGAGCCATCAAAGCAGTAAGGTTGAGGACAAGTGGAACATTGAGGCCAAGAAGGAGATTAGGGTTTAAGTCGAGAATGAAGAAGTAGGAGATTAGGGTCTGAAAGGAGTAGTGATCTCAAAGATACGATTCACAATGATGACAATTTAAGAATCTTGTCAATCAAAGTGACATGTTTGAACATTACAAGATAGCCGTCGAGAACAAAGTACAAAGTGTCGAAGGTACATTACGCACCCTATATATATGAAGAATCAAGACTTATAAATTAAGAATATTTAAAAGAATCAAAGTCACTTATAATTCTTTTTAAAAAGGAGCTTATAACTGCATAAAAAGTTAACTAGGTCATCGACATGGATAGGCACGCAACTAAAATACAAGTTATTTAAACACGCAAGCCATTGAAAATAATCATAAGAAATGTTATTGATATCGATGTACATCGATGATGATCAATCAACCATCGATGCGTCATGGCGTATGATTGGTAATTGTTATAACAAAGTTAGTCAATAAGGATATTGGTTAAAAAGTTTGATAGATTACTCATTGAAACACCAAGAGAAGATTGGATATCTAGATGGCATCAGGATGCAATTATGGAATTTCGAAATCTAAAATCACCGGCAAATGAAGTAACAAAGTTCAGTAAATCATAGAGTGAGAATGGATGTAGAAATAGATGAACATGAAGGATCAAGATGTGATTTTAATGGAGCAACCTCATGAAGACGAGATCATGGCATCATGAGAGCATGGAACTAAATACTCAAAGATAGGGAACCATGGCTATAACTACAAAAGGGCTGCTCCCAAACGATTATGTCATTAAAATTATGAGTACCAGTTTTTGTCTCCTAAAGACCTTCCTCTGGCACACAAATAAACAAACATGTTTTTGTCAATTCTATCACTCTAGTTGTTGTTTCTAGGTTCATGTCATTGACTAAATTCTGGTGTGTTTCTTAGCTATAGTTTATAAATCTGCGTCATCAACTAAATTCAAGTTGTATATCTTTATTGTATATCTTAAGTGCATCATCATCGATTAAATTTCAGCATTGCATCTTCACATTCGAGGTTTTGTCGTGGATTAAATCCTGACATAGTTTGTATGCATTTAGTTCCATCTAAAGCGATTATATTCTCAAGTTTTGTTGTCAATTAATTCAGGCTTATAAACATTTAATTTCATTAGCAATAAAGTTATTGATTTCTTGTTTACTTGTGATATTTCCTGTCTAGAATTGCTACAAAACCTATCTCTACTAATAAAAACCTAAGAACGACTTTCAGTGAAACATATTTCCTCACGAAGTCAAATTTTGGTGAAACAAATTGATAGTGATCATGGGGATGCATTGGCAAAGGCAGCATCACGTCAATAAAAGCGCGAAGTTAGGTTCTTGTAAATGGCAAAGCCAAGTCAACTGAGGGAGGGAAGGAGGAAGGGAAGAGAGAGAGAGAGAGAGAGAGAGCGAATTGGTGAGAGTGGTGTCATAACGATGTGACCATATAACGAAGACCAATATTGATCATGGGGATGCATTGGCAATAAGGACATCACATCTAAGGGTGATCGGTGTTAAGGTGGGCCAGTTCCCATCATCAAGCCAATAACCATATCAAAAGGATTGATTCATAATTTATAGAATCAAGAAATAACCTACCATAGTCCTAGAACTAGACTAGTGTCCAGTCTAAATAGTCCTAGAACTAGACTAGTGTCCAGTCTAAATCCTAAGTGGGTCCAAGAACCGGCGTAACATTAATAGATGAGCAAGAGCAAGATCGAGTTTTTTGGTATAACCAATACTAGCAAAGGGCTTGATCGGCTTTTGCGGCGTTCGGCAGAAATGCTTGGCTTGACTCGATCTTGTAGATTTACGGCTTCTTCTTCGTGATACTGTTAAAGGTCATTCTTTGGAGCCCTAAATTAAAGATGAAGTCTACTCATTTGAGCATTAAATGGAAGACAAAGTCGATTCCTTCGTGCCCCTAATTCTTTGAACCAACTAAAGGCGTACATCAGGCGAATTTAAGAAAGTTGGAGATAGCATCTTTTTTTTTTTCTCAAGCGCATCAACTGGAAGACAACCTCTATTATAGGAACTGAAGCTCTCGAGCCCCAGTTGGACAAACTGAGCCCTAATTGTTTGAATTTTCTCTCTAGAGCTCGAACGATTTCTTACTTTCAAGAATGCATCATCAAAAGAGAAAGTAAAATTACAAAAACAAAAGAGGGAAAATTTACGAGTACCTAGGAAAATCACTAGTCCGTATGAGCAATCTCTCTAGCTCCAGCTGATCTTAGCAAACTGAGCATCGAATGTTGATGACAAGGACGAACTCATATGCATCCTCGGAGACAAGCGGAGGGTCCTCATTGGAGCAGTGCACATATAGAGGCAGGAGGTTGACAACAGGTTTCCTTACTAAGTCTTGCCCACCTAGAGTGCAAATGATAACTATTATAATCAAAATTTGATTTCTTGAAGATAAATAGATTTTTTTTTTTACTCTTAAATGAGTTTTTAAGCAAAAATACGTGTTTAAAAATGACACAATTTATATTCCTAGAATAGAAATTTATTTGATAACTACATAAAATTTCTTCCTCCCAACAAACGGCGGCTGCCACCGGCACGGGATGGCAAACGGCAAATGGCAAACGGTCGGGCAGCAGATGGGTGGCCGGTTAGTAGCAAGAACAAACGAAGAGAAAGTTTTGATTTCTTATTTCTGTTCTAGAAATTGATAAGTTATTTTGGCAATAAAAATCTATTCCAAAAATAAATAAATAAATGAAATAGTTTTACCAAACGGATTTTTATTTCAAAACAAGTTCGAATAAAAAAATAGTTTAATAGAAATAAAAATGGTTATCATGCACGCCCGACTTTACCCAACTCGATTGCAACCACGGCTTTGATTCAGATAACTTATCTTTCACTATCCTCTCTTCATCGAGATTTGAGATGAGATTGCAAGAGGGAGGTGTCAAGCAAAAGCGCACACGAGAGGCTTAGGGTTTTAAGTCTTGACTAACTTTTAAGAATTTTTTTGTAATAATAAGATTTAAAGAAAAAAATAACTATCAATCTAGTCTAGGCAATACAAGTAGTCCGATCCCCACTTGGAAGTGGGAAGTGGACCCATTATTACCAATTCCAAATTTTAGAACTAGGAATTGGCCGGTTCAATGTGGTTCCTCGCCCAGTGTTCACCCCTAATTACGTCAATGGAGGCACAAATAGAGTGCTTTGAAACAATGCAAAGGTAGGCATGAGAGAGAAGATATGGCGAGGGGCAAGGGATTTTAGAGCTCCTTTTTGAAGTTTAGGGTAACTTTTTCCAAGATGAGGATAATTTGGTCATTTGAAGATATATGCACATTGTGCAGCAAACCTTTAACTTTAGTGAACTATAAAGGATTATTCAAGTGGTAAGCACGTCTGTCCTCTTGCTCAAGACAAGGACTCAAATCACCACACTTTACATATTCTCTTAGGGTTACCCATAAAAAAACAGACTTGTGTATCTCTAGTAATTAATCTCGTGTGTGGGGATGAGACCATTGCCACATCCAATGAGGATTAATTGGGTGTTCAAATAGCTCAACGCTCCAAAGATATGTATCCCATATTATGCAGCACTTGTGGCATTACCGAGTGACTTTCTTTTTTACATGGTAGGGAATAAATAGACAATAAGGTGAGCATCTTTTTTAATAATTTAGGGTTACAAGTATAAACGACCGACCACTAGGAGACTCATTAAAACCCTACAAGTATCATAAATCGATTGAGTACATGTGTTTCACCTATGCATGTAGCATTGATCTAGAGCAATGATATACAATCGATAGAATTTGAACAAGTGATTTTAATTTTAGAGCCAGAAATTCCTGATAAGTCAATCAATTACATCAATTCTAGGTATAAGAGATAAGCATTATACTATTACATTCTGTTTCTTCCAATCTTATCACTGTAGATAAATTAATAGAGTGCGCAAGATCTTTAGCAGCATCCTAAAATCATTCGCCCAAAAATATCTCCTACTTGACCTCTCGAATCTGAAAATGACTCTCTCTCTCTCTCTCTCTCTCTCTCTCTGAGAGTAAGGGAAGAAGCCAATAATTTAATAATTATCCAACATGGATGCATAAATTGCAAAGCTCGCATAGCCTTCCCCTGTTGAAAAGGTTGGTTTCTTCAGTCGTATCAAATACTAGAGCAGAATCGAGCTGTTATCAAAAAGATTTAACTTATTTTAAGCCGAAAATGAAAATAGAAAAAGGGAAGAAAGCAGAACAAGAATGTTCTAAAATTAACCCTCTAGCTCCGATTTCT
Source organism: Eucalyptus albens (assembly GCA_014182695.1). Classification (NCBI taxonomy): domain Eukaryota; kingdom Viridiplantae; phylum Streptophyta; class Magnoliopsida; order Myrtales; family Myrtaceae; genus Eucalyptus; species Eucalyptus albens. The sequence goes on along the minus strand of CM024653.1, from coordinate 39,548,822 downwards.
TTTAGTAGACTTACCCAAAAACAAATAATTCCCACCATAAAACGCCAGTATCTTTAGGAGATGTGACATGGGCTATGCGTTTCTTTCTTTTATAACAATAAAGACGAGGATAATCTCATTACATCATTCAACTATTATGGTTCATGCTAGACAGCCGTTGAAAAGCCAAGTTCACAAGTGGATGACCAAAAAGGATCACAGCCAGTCCTGACCCACCTGGGTCGTCGCACAGAGATGCTGAGATATCGTGAAAAACTAGGGTCAAAAACACACAAACACATGGAATTCTAAGAAGATTTGGATGGCTTATCGTGCCGCTTTTGCTTTTCCTTTTCTTTTTCCCTTCCTAAACTGCCCTTTGTACAGTTCATACTACTGTCCAATGATCTAAAGGGTCAAAATCCTGATTTACGAGGCAGTCAAAGGAGGAAGTCCCACATTTTGTTTTTGATTTGCCCTCAGATTCTCTATCACTTTGCCTTTTGGGCTTTTTTGATTACTGCCCACCCCATAATTCTTCTTCTCTTGCTTTTCCTTTTGTCTTGCCAGGGCTTCACTTTATGTGATTTGAGCTATGTTTTGGCGGTCTTCTTTTCGTTTTTTTATTTTTCTAGGGTTGTGCCTCATGACATGCCAAAACTCCATTCACATGCTGGAACTGCTTTTTACTCGCAGTTTCATTCTTTTGATGACCCAGCCTCTTTTCTGCGGATTGTTCACTTGCATGCTTATTAATAGATAATTCCGTTTTGGTTACTTAGACAGAACCTGGAATCACGTGGATTGACAAAGAATCTATTGCGTAATACTCAAAGAAGGGAAAGAATCGCGCTAAATGAATTATGTTTATAAATTTTAAGAATTTATAATGATATCTCGTGTAAAGGATGTCTTTTTAAGAGTACTTTTTTTACTAAAGCACTTTGTTAAACATAAGGCTTAATACCAAAATCACAACCCGATACACTCTTTGATAAATTTAATCCAAACTAATATTTCGACTACAAAAACCCTAAATTACTATGTTCATAATAAATTTATCCAAACTAATTTTTTGACCACCACGAAACCTAAATTAAAAGATATTCATGATAAATTTATCATCCGCTAATTTCCATTAAATCGATTAATATCTACAAAAATCATAAATTATATACCTATAACATATAGAGAGTAAACCTCAAATTGGTACATTTGACAATTGTTATATACCATCAAATTCAACAATTCATCAAGAAAATTTAACAGAAACTAACAGAAGATAAATTTGTTAGAAATGTACTGTATTTGAATTTTTCTTTAAATTAAGTTTCTTCATATATATACACACACACACATATATATACACATATCTACTTTTTTTCCAAATATACATTATTTTAAGTACCATTAGCAATAATTGTCGCACGCCAAAAGTGAACATGCAAACATAAGTTTTAAAGATCAATCAATAAAAATTTTCTTCTTCCACAATCCTAAGTAATTTATCCCACAGCAAGCAAAACATGCGCATTTCACAAAACCTCCTCATCAAATATAATTCATTTGCTAAAGTTACTTATAAAGTACATTGATTAGAATCATGCCCGGGGCTCCAATATAGATGCAATGTATTCTCATGCTAAAATAATCGGAAAAGCCGTCGCAAGAAATGAGGCGACACAATGGACCGGATAGGTGAGGTGAAAAAGTTGGCAATAATGAGTAAAACCCATGATTATCCGGGTTTCAAAGTTGGAGACTACAGCCAACCCTCTGCTTTTATATGGGGAAAAGAAGACCAGATCTCACTTGAGTTCCAAATAATTGTGGTATTCGAATAATTTAGTTGTTGGTCGGTCAACAATGATGAGATATGTTCCTAGGTTGCTTGTCTTATTTATCTCTTCGGACATTTTTTTGTCTTTAATAGAGTTGGTACTCCTCTTTTCTCTAAAATGAAGCCAAATTCCATAAATGGCCAAAACAAAAGTTGGGAAATTACTAAAAAGCTATGAACCTAATTATGTCAATTCAATCATAATGTATTAAATGTATTAAATTGGCCAATTTAATCCTCTGATAATTTGTCAATACGCTTTTTTCAACAATTTTGGTCGAATATTGATCATGCGAATATCATTCCATCCTATACGCATAACTAATGCTTAACGTGGGAATCTTTTTTAAATTTTTAATTTTTCTGAATTTTTCTTTTCTTTTTTTTGTTATTGCTAGTTCTCGAAATCGCTGAATTAACAACAATGGCTTATTATCAAAAGGTTTAAGATCACCCTGAATTAGCCAAATCGTAGATTGGAATTTGAACTAGCATGCTGGGCAATAGATTTAAGTTTTTTTTTTTTTTATAGTTCCCTCAAGAATATTGGGTCCGTTGGCCATTTGGAGGTTGAACCACTGTTCTAATTTGAAAAAGAGTAATTGCAACCTCTAAAGGAAATGGTAATGTGAAAATGAAAGCTTAGATAG